>JAMRYI010000445.1:0-135261 GCA_029231635.1 Ditylenchus weischeri
ATCCATTCAGCAAGTTGTAAGTCAAGATCAGGATAGATAACCGGTCTTCGACACCATCCAGTCTCTTTCGCTTTGAACCACCAACATTAACCCTACAAGCAATTTTATTTATTTTTTTCAAATTTTGGAATTTACAACTGTTCGATTTCTCTTTCTTTCTTCTTCCAATCACGAATGACCTTCCTATCAACTTTGAACTTTTTGGCCAAAACTGATATTCGTTGGCAAAAGTGATAGCTTCAAGTATGGTAGAGGAATTGTTGTTTCGATGCCTTTTGCGACTGAATGGCCCTCATTATCATCGCCATGCAATTGAAGCTCTTCAACCTCAAAATCGGCAACGAAATAATAATTGAGCAATGTACTAAAATGGTATTTTTAGAACGAACCACTTCATCTCTTATGTTCTTAGCATTCGCACCACTAGGGTCGACGTCTTGATTCATAGCGAATGACATCTAGATGAGAGAAAAAATGTCATCGAAATTAGCAATGAGCAATAAACCACAAACACCTGTTCATCTTCTGCGATTGCTGTATCCCGGTCAATGTTCACGAAATATTCAAGATGGCGTTGCGTAGAGTTCAGAGACACGGCGTCACTACCAGAAGAGACGAGAAGGAATGGTCTGAAAACTTCCACACCACTAGGGTCTACGCTTTGGCTTTTTCGGAAAGCATCTTTATCACCGATGTTGCTTTCTGGACGCAGAGTCGATTTCTGGAAATATAGAAAAATTTATATGAAAGAAATAAAATTAAGGATAAATGAGCGAAAAGTGAGACGTCACGTACAAGCGAGGCAAAAATATGGGCGGCATTTCGAATAACATAAATTAAAAAAAACAGTTTTCAAACCAAAAAATTACTAAAATTTGGGGCGACTTCGATACCGAAGTGGTTGAAATATAATCTCCCACCCTCTAATAATCCCCCACCCCCAGAGGAGGGTTGAAAATTAATCCCCCATGGGGGATTAAAAGAGGTTATACGGTATCAAGTTATACGGTCAAGTCCATCTTCTACGGAACTCCTCTCGCCAACGTTGAAGAACTGATCACAATAATCATCGATGTCTTCGCCGCACTACCTCAGGAAATGGTCAACCGATCGATCGATGCTTATGAAACTCGCCTTCATCGTTGTATAGAAGTCCATGGTCGAAGCGTAGAACAGAATTATCGTGATGTTTGATGTTGTTATTATGTCTTCGTTGTTATAATAAAGCTTTTTTATGATGCTGATGCTTATTTTGTACCTAAAAATAAACGTGTAAAATGGGTGTTTTTGGAGCACAGGGCGGACCAAGGCAAAAAAGTCGAAAAAATATTTTTTTAGAACAATGGATCATATAAAATTCCCTGTCATTCCAAGACTATCTGTAATAACCATTTTTCAAAATCTTGTCAGAACAAAAAGATATGGCCATTTGAAATCAGGGGAATTTCGTGCCGCACCCTGTACGTTTAAACACTATTCACAGTTAACCAAAAAAGCATGTCCCTTCAAGGCTTTTTCATATACCGTATTTTCTCTAATTGAACGGCAGTCTCTAATAAACCGGCATCCTCTACATCAATTATTTATGCAATATCAGCACTGTCTTCATGCAGCGTTCTTCAAAATTTGTCTGCATTGGCCCGTTGCCATTCACATTAGTGACGGTTGCACAAACAGAACTGATTAATCGTGCTATATGTAATTGGCCAAATAATAAACAGATAGGTTTTTGCTGAAAAGATAGAAAAAAAGAAAGCAGAGACAGAAAAACTGTTTTCAGGAAGCTTTTGAATTTTGTTTATCTTTTGTAAAAAACAATCTTAACTAAGTATTAGACAATTTTTTGATAAATGTTCAAGCAGACCATTTTCATTTAAGAGCTTTATATTGATTTTCACAACTAGCAAAATGAGTGACTACTCTGATAATGAAGACTATGCCATGGTAAGCTTTTTTCATTAACGCGGCTGTGTTTGGAGCTTTTTCGTTTAACTTTTCTAATACCGTATTCTCACCAATAGACTGGTGCCCTGAAGACCACAAATATGGGGCAAGCTTATTGAATTTTTAATATTAAGTCAAATAATTTTCTGGCGGTTGAAAAATAGATAGGCCAGCTCGTCTATTAGAGAGAATATGGTAGTCTATAGCAAAAAGTGAAATGTTACCCAAATTATATTCCTTAAAAGGCCGGCTCTCCCAAAATTGAATAAAAACAGCCACAACACCCCCTCGAGTTCGACCGTCACATGGGTCCGACACTTTTTTATCCTGATTTTAAAGTCTTCTACCAGTTATCTTTAGTTGGTCTATTTCGAAAAATTGCAATGATTTCGATTTTATTAAGCGTTTTTGCAAATGACCAAATTTTCACGAATAAGACCTTCGGTTATCCTTCGGCTTGAGGTTGGCCAGCGTATGTTAGGACGGACTCAAACATATCTTGGAATCATGTTTAAGTCCGTCCTAACATACGCTGCACAGCCATTGCCTAAGCCTAAGAATTAAAAATAACAAAAAAAATTCAAAGGCAACCGCCTTCTCTTTGTCGGATAGGGCCAGTTACCGATACAACGATCCTCTCTTTTCCGAAACCGCCTTTTGTCTATCTAATTCCCATTTTTTTCTTGCAGGAGTATGCAGAAGACTCAGGCAGTGAGCCAGAAGTCCAGTTGGAGAACCAGTACTACTCTGCCAAGAGTCTCAAGTCGGATGGAGATAAAGCAGGAGCACTTCAGGCCTTTCAGCAAGTGCTCGACCAAGAGACCCAAAAGGGCGACTGGGGGTTCAAAGCCTTGAAACAGATGGTCAAGCTCAGCTATGAATCGGTTAGTTACTTTTTTCAGGTAGTTGACTATGCGAATAGTAGAAAATATACTAAATTCAGAAAGACTTTGACTCAATGCTGACCTACTACCACCAACTGCTTGCCTACATTAAGGTGGTGACCAAGAATTATGCGGAGAAGTCCATTAACTCTATCTTGGAGCGTGTGTCCATTTCCATGCCGACCAATTTTCTCCAACAGTTCTATCAAATCACGCTGGACGCAATGATGGTATGTTTTTGGGTAATCAGTAAAATTTAGGGGAGGAGAAAAATGGGCCATTTTTCTCCTCTCCTAAATTTAGAGTGTGTCAAGAAGTTTTTGCTTTTTAAAATGCCCGTATCTTTTTTCTTGAGCGATTTTCAATGCTCGGTGTAATTTTTTGGTGTATAATGTCGAAAAACCGATTTTTGATTGGTTCGCGCTGTGGTTGCTTGGTCCGCATTGTGGGCTCTGCCTATCTAGAGATCATCTAGCAGCATACAAATTTCTTTGTTTAAAAATAATTTCAGGAATCCAAAAACGATCGTTTGTGGTTCAAGACCAACACCAAGCTTGGCAAACTCTACTTCGACCTCAAGCACTTTAACAAACTAGCCGAACTGCTCAAGGAGCTTAAGGCTTCCTGCCAAACAGACACTGGTGAGGAGGACCAGATGAAAGGCACTCAGTTGCTAGAAATCTACGCCCTCGAAATCCAAATGTACACTGATCAGAAGAACAATAAGGCACTCCAACAGCTGTACACACAGGCCATCAATGTCAAAACTGCTGTTGAACACCCCCTGACCATGGGGATTATTAGAGGTAAGGTGGATTTTAGAATAAAAATCGTTCAAACTAGGCAATAATTACTTAACCGAATTGTCGGAGCACTTGTACTATACCCCCACCACTCGATTGTACTGTACCCCCAGCATCTACCAAAAATTGCCTTGGTCCCCCAGCTAAATTGAGTGCTGGGGGTATAGTATTGAGTATTAACATAAGTTCCAGGAACGCTCGTATGACTGTTTTTGGCGCAATTTTTAAAATCTGATATTTATGACTAATAATATTTTGTTTATAAATTGACTGTTTCCCGCCATCAGAATAAAGAAAATCGGACCCTAGTATAGAATACCCCCTCCCCAAAACTTATGCCTTCTAAAACTTAAGTAAAGAGCACCCAAATATATGTTCCAGACCCCAGAAAAAGTGCGTAAAACACTTATTAGTCACAACTTCCATACTCTGGCCTACACATGAGCCTAAGGGCTAAGCCTAAACTAGTTGTTCCAAAGGGTAGTTACAGCGATTTTTAGAAGGTCCGATTTCGGGGGGATGGCGGTGGGTGGGTGGTGGTATTCTATACTAGCGCCGAAAATCGCAAAACAAAATTTTCGCATTTTTTGCGTTAATACCCCCTGTTGTCATTTTTCACCCACTAAAATTAAATTTACTAGAAACAGCGAGTCCGGAATTCTAACACCGGATCCGTGATCAGCGTGTTTCTTACAAAACTACTCTTAAAAATTTAAATTGACTGTCATATTTTAAATTCCGTTCAAGACAAAACTTTTTGTCAAAACTTTTTTTGCGATTTTCTTCATTCTGATGGCGGGAAATATCAAATTATAAACAAAATATTATCAGTCATAAATATCAGATTTTAAAAATTGCACCAAAAAACAGTCATACGAGCGTTCCTGGAACTTATGCTCAATACTATAGAGTGCTGGGGGTATAGTACAGTTTAGCCAAATTATCAAAAATATACAAAGTGCCTAATAAAAGATGCACCATTTTTAGAAAATTTTTACAATGGCTTACAGACCGGTGAAACGCTTAAAAAAATTTTCTGTGGGGTCAACCTACAATTAAAATTAAGTGACCCTAGTACAGAGTAGCTTTTTTTCAAAATTTTTTTCTGTCGCCGACGAGTTTTTTCTTTTCTCAAATAAATATTTCTTCATGTACTTTCTAAGAAACGCTTGTCGTTTTATGTCAATAAATTCCATGCTTTAGAATATCCGATCTGAGAGCAGGCATTGTGCGACTTTGGGAAGAAGAGAAGAAGCAAAGTGAGATCGCTCGTGATATGAATGTTCCAAAGCAAACAGTTCCGTATGCCATCAAGCGATTTCGTGAAACAGCTGCTCTGTCTTCTTTGCGGCCTGTTTCACGAAATCGCTTGATGGCATCCGAAACTGTTGGCTTTGGAACATTCATATCACGAGCGATCTCACTTTGCTTCTTCCCTTCTCAAATGGAAACATTTTTTCAGTTCGGAAAAGACGATCGGCAAACAAGAAAATTTTATAGGCGAAAAAATAGTGTCCATGAAAAGTATTTACCTTTAATTTTGTAATTTTAGAGTGCGGAGGCAAAATGCATTTGCAAAATGCCGAATTTGATAAAGCCCACCATGACTTTTTCGAAGCATTCAAGAGCTATGATGAGAGCGGGTCAGTGAGGAGGCTCTCTTGTCTCAAGTATATGGTGCTGGCTAACATGGTCATGAAATCAGACATTAATCCATTCGAAAACCAGCAGATTGGTCAGTTTCGCAATGAGCCGGAAATCGCAGCAATGACCCAGCTAATGGACGCCTATCAAAATAACGACATCAATCTGTTTGAACAGGTAATATTTTGGTATAATAATAATTTTGACTTTCTGCATTGGGGAACCAAGGAAAACCACCTGAAAAGGGTACTTGGATGCCCCAAAACCCTTAAAATGGAATTTGAACATAGTAGGCATGTTTTCGTCCTAATGATTATTCTTTTCAAAATGACTCCGAATGTAAATTCATGAGATAAGTGTAGATAGAAAATCTACAGGAAAGTCTACAGTCTACATAGACGTTTCCTCAAAAATGAAACTTTTTTCATGCCTTGGTCCCCCCTGTTGATTTTTTGCAAAAAATTTTAGTTCAAAAAATATGTTCAAACCACACGTTTGAGTCCGTGCTAACATGCGCTGGCCTACCCTGAGCCTAAGCCTTAGCCTAAATGCGTAAAAATACGAAAAATTTATAAAAAAAGTTGAAAAAAAGTTGACAGGGGGACCAAGCTTCAAATTTGAAAAAGTTTCATTTTCGAGGAAACTTCTGTACACCTTCTTTCTAAGTCATTATTAGTATTGTTCTTAGGGTTCTCAATGAGAAAATAGGGCTATAGTAAAGAATAGGGTTCCAAAAATCAGCTTGGTCCCCTGTTGTTTTTCGTAAAAAACAGCTTGGTCCCCCTCTTGTTTTTGTAGAAACTAGTTTGGTCCTATAAATTTTAATAAAAAATAGCTTGGTCCCCCCTGTTGTTTTTCGTAAAAAGCTTGGTCCCCCTGTTGTTTTTTCGTAGAAACTAGTTTGGTCCTATGAATTTTAATAAATTTTAATAAAAAACAGCTTGGTCCCCCCTGTTGTTTTTTCGTAGAAACTAGTTTGGTCCCAAAAGCTTATTCTTCAACTGGCTCGAACACTTTTTTAACCCCAATTTTTGTCATTTTTTCCACTTTTATTTTTTGTCGTCGTTAAATCGAGCTTCGACTGTATTTCTAAAAGCAAAGCTACGGAAAAATTTCGGATTGTACTACTTATGTAGTCAAAATATTCAAGAAGGTATATATTATTAGGTTATGAACCCAAAAAATGGTTGCTTTTGCTGAGTTTAAATAAAAAATATCCATACTATACAATATTTATGGAATCAGTTTATTGCAAAAAATAAAAATGCTTTTGGCTTACAACACCGAGATTCCCAGGACGTCTCCGATCCAAGTACTAGTCGAGCCCAACGTTGCTTGACATTGCCAGATCGGACGGGATGGCGTACTTTCAACGTGGTATGGTCGAAAGCGAGGAAAAGGGAGGAAGACTGAGGCATATATTCTCTTCTATGTTCTATTTCTGTGTCTACTTCTCATTGAATAACTAGGCGGCGCACACCATTTCTTCATTGCATTGCACTTTAGAGAAAAAGCTGTTCCAAGCTAACTTTTTTGGTTTAATTACCCAAATTTGAGGTACTTGAATGTTTCCGCCCAAATAAGCGGTGGAATTGGCAAATTTTGGAAAGCATTGTCCTTAGAGGCAGTGCATATATTTTTTCAAATAACCAAAACACTAGTTCGGGGGCCCGCCTATCGGCGGACCACCCTCGCCTTGGTCAAGGTTCAAATGTAATGCTAAAAGCTAAAAACAGCCAAATAAAAATTTAAAAAAACACAACACAATTAACCTTAAATCATGAGCCTATGCAGAACACTTTAATTGCTTTCCTGCAATGCCTATTTTCCTGCTTAAACCGTCTGTTTCACTGTTTCACGGCAGCAAAGTGAAGAATAAATTAATACGGTCACAAAAAACTGTAGTTGAAATAGAGAAGTTTTTGTCTTAAATCCTCATCAAGACAAATCTTTATTCAAATTCGGTTAAAATATTATGAACTATACATAAAATATCTATTGACATGTCGCTTTACACTTGTTTCCTCTCGAGACAAAAAACATTAAAATTCAAAAGAAGACCAAAAATCAAATTCCCACCAAATGACCACCTCCATACTATTCGCCACGCCCCATTCTAAACTCGTCATTTCTCGCCAATCTTTTTTTTAAATGAAAGCTGACATTCAGGGCTACAACGTGCACTACGCGCCTTGGCCGTCTCACCCACTTAGTTTCGAGATTTTGACTCTTGAACGAAAAAAACGACAATTTGCTCACTAAAACCCAAAAATTGAAACCAAAAAAAATCTCAAAACCAAAACATCAATTGTCCGCAGACAGACAGACAAAACATCTCTAATACTATATAGGAGATGTCAGTTTCAAAACTGACATATCAGTTTTGAAACTGACGGCAGGAGTACACTATTTGGGGTAGCTAAAAAGTGCGTTTTTTAAGGGAAAGTATGTCTCATGCCCTAAAAAAGGCCGGAAAAGGCGAAAAAAAGTGTGGGCAGGACGTTTTTCGAAAAAAAAAATTCTCGATTGCCTTGGTCCGTCCTGTGGTTTTCGGTCATTTTTGCCTTGGTCTCCCCTGTTGTTTATGTCAAAAATTTGACCAAAACCACAGAGGGGACCAAGGCAATCGAGAAAGTTTTTTTTTTCGAAAAACGTCCTTCCCCCACTTTTTTTCGCCTTTTCCGTCGTTTTTAGGGCCTAAGACATACTTTCCCTTAAAAAACGCAGTTTTGGGCTACCCCAAATAGTGTACTTTAACCAAACTGACATTTAAGCCGACATGTAAGTTTAAACGGACATGTCAAGTTAAATGTCCGTTTCATAACTGACATTTCAGTTTTTTCTATACTAGCGCCCTATTTTCTCATTGAAAAAATATTTTCATTTTGGAAACACTGCTTTGGGGGCATCTTATCAGCCTTTTCAACCTAATCCGTAGCAAAATACCTTTGATGGATCATATTATTAAAAAAAATTGCCCAAATCTGTTTTGTTTTTAAAATTTCACGTCAAAGTCCTTAAATCCAATCTGCAAATTTCAGGTATTGGCAGACAATTACGATGTTTTGATGGAGGACCATTTCATCAAAGAGCACATTGAAGAATTGTTGGGCAATATTCGGTCAGATGTTCTTATGCGCTTGATAAGGCCCTACATCAAAACCAAACTCAACTATTTGGCGGACGAACTCAAAATCGACCAGAAGGAAGTGATTCGCCTGTTGATTGAGGTCATCCACGACAAGTGTCAGATCCAGCAGACAGATTCGATAAATCATGGTCAAAACCCAGTTGAAGCCGATTTGTCACAAAAGATGAACGAAATCGACACAACTGAAAAGTGATTGCGAATAGTTATTGATGTTAGTGACTGTGAAATGCACTTTTGCTTGTACTTTTTTTTTGAACAAAAAAAACAATATACAGTTGGGAATAAGAAGAAAATTGATTGATGTAGCACTACCAGGGTACCACTACCAGGGTACCACTACCAGGGTACCACTACCAGGGTACCACTACCAGGGTACCACTACCAGGGTACCACTACCAGGGTACCACTACCAGGGTACCACTACCAGGGTACCACTACCAGGGTACCACTACCAGGGTACCACTACCAGGGTACCACTACCAGGGTTAGTGACCCGACTGTTTCCGGCTGATTTTCTTCAAAACCCCAGTGGCCGGCGTACTCCCCAGATTTAACGTAATGAGTTCTTTTAAGATGCCAAAGAGTGGATGAAATTTTTGCGAACTTTAAATGACACTTTTACTTGGTTCTGTTATGTTACACGGTTTATGGGTCTACAATTGTTTGAAAAATCAACCGGAAAGAGTCGGCTCCCAAAAAAGCCATTCTTATTAATTTTATCAAAAATGAGCCGATGTTTCTTTAAAAAATGTCAAACACAAGGCTTTCAAATAACCCATATACCATAATACTATAATAACTAAGGACAGCAGGCGCCTATCGGCGCCTATATCGTATTTTGAAATTCAAATATAAATCCACTTTTCACTTTGAAAGGGCAAAATCTCAATTTTTTTCACAACAATCTGTAGTATACCCATGCAAACAAAAATATTACACTAAAAAAAGTTTTCCTTTGTGACCAAACATGTACTCAAATTGGCGACAGACGTTCCCCGTCCCAAATACTATATAGAGATAAAGTAAAAGAAATCGAGTCGGGTCAAACATGGGAAATATACTTGACCAACCGGTATTTCTCTGTAAATTTTTTTTCTGATGCCGCTTTGAATAACTAAAAATTTTCACGGATCTGAAAACAGAATTTCAAAAAAACTTAGTTGCCGAGATATGACCCAAACTAAAAAATAAATATTAGCATTCCAACTCTAGGTCATATCTCGGGGACTAAGCTTAATACGAAATTCTGTTTTGCGATTCGTATTCCTGAGTTTATTTTTATTCCTGAGTTAATAAGTCACTTACACAGCTATTGTATTAAAAAAAACAATTTAAAATATGAAACAATTGCTAATTAGTCAAACATAAAAAATGTTGGTTCTTTTCCGTTATCGGCAGGCATTTCAAACTTTTCAAACAGAGTTTCTGAGTTTCTGAGGGTTTCTTTCTTTTTAAACAGAGTTTATTTCAGGTTCTAAAGCTATCTACGTTCAGCCATGTCAAAGCGAGTGAGGAAGCAACAAAATCTCGATTCGTGGGTGAAGAAGACGCGTTATGAAAAAGACAGTGAGTAGGTAACTCAAGTAGATGACAAGGTCAGCCTAATTCGTGCAACTTTGGTGATTGTGTGCATTTAATACTCTTCGCTGATTCTTCCGTGTGATTGTGATCTAATGAACATGTATAAGTAGAAAAATTAGCAGAAATTGTATATGAAGAAAACAATGAAGTGGCCTGCCAATAACGGAAAACAACCAAAATGTTTTACTAGGTCGCGTTTTTTTGATAAACCGATTTTCGAAAAACAATTTTGGCTAAATTGAAAAATTTCCACTTTTTTCAATGCAATATGCTCATACTTTTTCTTGGAAAACCGGGGATCACAATTATTATGCCATACAGTGGACTCTCGATTTAGTGTACACCCGATACAATGTACATTTGAACCCGACTTTTTGGCCAGCGACTAAGTGAAATGACTACCCCCAAACCCCGATTTAGTGTTCACCCGATACAATGTACATTTGAACCCGACTTTTTGCCAGCGATTAAGTAACATGACTAACCCCAAACCCCGATTTAGTGTACACGATACAATGTACATTTGAACCCGACTTTTTGGCCAGCGATTAAGTAACATGACTAACCCCAAACCCCGATTTAGTGTACACCCGATACAATGTACATTTGAACCCGACTTTTTGGCCAGAGACTAAGTGAAATGACTAACCCCAAACCCCGATTTAGTGTACACCCGATACAATGTACATTTGAACCCGACTTTTTGGCCAGCGATTAAGTAACATGACTAACCCCAAACCCCGATTTAGTGTACACCCGATACAATGTACATTTGAACCCGACTTTTGGCCAGCGATTAAGTAACATGACTAACCCCAAACCCCGATTTAGTGTACACCCGATACAATGTACATTTGAACCCGACTTTTTGGCCAGCGATTAAGTAACATGACTAACCCCAAACCCCGATTTAGTGTACACCCGATACAATGTACATTTGAACCCGACTTTTGGCCAGCGATTAAGTAACATGACTAACCCCAAACCCCGATTTAGTGTACACCCGATACAATGTACATTTGAACCCGACTTTTGGCCAGCGATTAAGTAACATGACTAACCCCAAACCCCGATTTAGTGTACACCCGATACAATGTACATTTGAACCCGACTTTTTGGCCAGCGATTAAGTAACATGACTAACCCCAAACCCCGATTTAGTGTACACCCGATACAATGTACATTTGAACCCGACTTTTTGGCCAGCGATTAAGTATGACTAACCCCAAACCCCGATTTAGTGTACACCCGATACAATGTACATTTGAACCCGACTTTTTGGCCAGCGATTAAGTAACATGACTAACCCCAAACCCCGATTTAGTGTACACCCGATACAATGTACATTTGAACCCGACTTTTTGGCCAGAGACTAAGTGAAATGACTAACCCCAAACCCCGATTTAGTGTACACCCGATACAATGTACATTTGAACCCGACTTTTTGGCCAGCGACTAAGTGAAATGACTAACCCCAAACCCCGATTTAGTGTACACCCGATACAATGTACATTTGAACCCGACTTTTGGCCAGCGATTAAGTAACATGACTAACCCCAAACCCCGATTTAGTGTACACCCGATACAATGTACATTTGAACCCGACTTTTTGGCCAGCGACTAAGTGAAATGACTAACCCCAAACCCCGATTTAGTGTACACCCGATACAATGTACATTTGAACCCGACTTTTGGCCAGCGATTAAGTAACATGACTAACCCCAAACCCCGATTTAGTGTACACCCGATACAATGTACATTTGAACCCGACTTTTGGCCAGCGATTAAGTAACATGACTAACCCCAAACCCCGATTTAGTGTACACCCGATACAATGTACATTTGAACCCGACTTTTTGGCCAGCGATTAAGTAACATGACTAACCCTAAACCCCGATTTAGTGTACACCCGATACAATGTACATTTGAACCCGACTTTTGGCCAGCGACTAAGTAAAATGACTAACCCCAAACCCCGATTTAGTGTACACCCGATACAATGTACATTTGAACCCGACTTTTTGGCCAGCGACTAAGTAAAATGACTAACCCCAAACCCCGATTTAGTGTACACCCGATACAATGTACATTTGAACCCGACTTTTGGCCAGAGATTAAGTAACATGACTAACCTAAACCCCGATTTAGTGTTCACCCGATACAATGTACATTTGAACCCGACTTTTGGCCAGAGATTAAGTAACATGACTAACCCTAAACCCCGATTTAGTGTTCACCCGATACAATGTACATTTGAACCCGACTTTTGGCCAGAGATTAAGTAAAATGACTACCCCCAAACCCCGATTTAGTGTACACCCGATACAATGTACATTTGAACCCGACTTTTTGGCCAGCGACTAAGTAAAATGACTAACCCCAAACCCCGATTTAGTGTACACCCGATACAATGTACATTTGAACCCGACTTTTTGGCCAGCGACTAAGTAAAATGACTAACCCCAAACCCCGATTTAGTGTACACCCGATACAATGTACATTTGAACCCGACTTTTGGCCAGCGACTAAGTAAAATGACTAACCCCAAACCCCGATTTAGTGTACACCCGATACAATGTACATTTGAACCCGACTTTTTGGCCAGCGACTAAGTAAAATGACTAACCCCAAACCCCGATTTAGTGTACACCCGATACAATGTACATTTGAACCCGACTTTTGGCCAGCGACTAAGTAAAATGACTAACCCCAAACCCCGATTTAGTGTACACCCGATACAATGTACATTTGAACCCGACTTTTGGCCAGCGACTAAGTAAAATGACTAACCCCAAACCCCGATTTAGTGTACACCCGATACAATGTACATTTGAACCCGACTTTTTGGCCAGAGATTAAGTAAAATGACTAACCCCAAACCCCGATTTAGTGTACACCCGATACAATGTACATTTGAACCCGACTTTTTGGCCAGAGATTAAGTAACATGACTAACCCTAAACCCCGATTTAGTGTACACCCGATACAATGTACATTTGAACCCGACTTTTTGGCCAGAGATTAAGTAACATGACTAACCCTAAACCCCGATTTAGTGTTCACCGATACAATGTACATTTGAACCCGACTTTTTGGCCAGAGATTAAGTAAAATGACTACCCCCAAACCCCGATTTAGTGTACACCCGATACAATGTACATTTGAACCCGACTTTTTGGCCAGCGACTAAGTGAAATGTCTACCCCAAACCCCGATTTAGTGTTCACCCGATACAATGTACATTTGAACCCGACTTTTTGGCCAGCGACTAAGTGAAATGACTACCCCCAAACCCCGATTTAGTGTTCACCCGATACAATGTACATTTGAACCCGACTTTTTGGCCAGCGACTAAGTAAAATGAGTAACCCCAAACCCCGATTTAGTGTACATCTTGATTTAGTGTACACTTCGGCCGGTCCCCAGGGTGTACACTAAATCGGGAGTCCACTGTACCAGTTTTTATTTGACCTGGGAAACAAGGCGCTGGTCGAGTTGTTTAAAGGCGAAAACACAATGAGTAGTCTGTTCTAGCATCCGCAAACAGAATCCTCATTGTGAATGCGCCTTAAGGTGCAAAAAGTATTTGATATTGTGAATTAAATGTTCACATGTATTCGAAAACATTTTTATTGTTGTTGTTATACAGGGTACAAGTGGTTGGGGTAATTGAGTTTTATCATCGTTTTTTTTTTCAAATTTTCCATCTTTTTTGGCCATCTATTTGGTTTAGCTTAGCGTTGGTTATCAATTGCTGAGTGTCCAGACGCAGCAACTAGTTGGGCTTGTGCCTGCGCCAGTGCCTGCGCATAGGCTGTGTGTTGGTTGTTGAGCAATTGGTGGTGCGCGTAGCCGTACTGCTCCAGTCCTGATGCTGAAAACAGAGTGTTGTTTATTTATTATTTTCTAGAGGACATCTAGAGGACCCCACATCTTCGTAGACTTTTTTATTGGTCAAAAATTTGGCCGGAGTACACAATATTATATATAAGTTAATGAAATCTTTAAAAAAAGTAGAGCTTCGAAAACAACAGAAGGATTCGTCTAAACTCCATTATACCAACTCGCCCAAATAGTGGTTTTAGAGTATCATTTCAACGTTTTAGCACTTAAAACGTGCAGAAAACATGTTTTAGGTTGCGGTCGACAGTTTTCGCCAAAAAAAAATTTTGGTTAAAAATGACAAAAACCATGATACCCTTCGGGGGTGTAGGGGGCTTGAGAGTCAGAGATGCGCGCACTCACTTACCTTATAGATTAATCCGAGAAGACATTTGACAGTAACTGCATATAGAGACTCTTTCTGCCTTGTTCCAGTAATAAAAACAAGGTAAAAATGAACAAGACCAGGGCGGTATTAATAATCGATTTACCCTTACCTTTTACCCTTACCTCTACTCTTACCTCTACCCGTATTAATAAAAGCTAGAGTAAATGTAGAACCTTAAAAACCTAAAACATGTTTTCTGCACGTTTTAAGTGCTAAAACGTTGAAATGATACTCTAAAACCACTCTTTGGGCGAGTTGGTATATTGGAGTTTAGACGAATCCTTCTGTTGTTTTCGAAACAGTTAGAGGTAAGGGTAAAAGGTAGAGGTAAGGGTAATCTTTATTAATACCGGCCCAAGTGTACAGGTACCCTCTCCAGGTGGTTTGCCTTGTTAAGTGCTTAAGTGCTAAAACGTTGAAATAATACTCTAAAACCACTCTTTGGGCGAGTTGGTATAATGGAGTCCGGCCAAGGAGTCAAGGCATATATTTTGATAAATGCTACCATGAGTACTAGAATCAAGAAATTTATGACCAAAAAAATCTGCGAAATTTTCAGAACTCCTTGTACAATCAATATTTACCAAAAAAAATCACTTACTCGAACCTGCTTGAATTCCGTAGGCAGAAGTAGCAGTTTGTTGTTGCAGAGCTGCAGTTGCAGCCGCAATAGCAGCAGCGTCGAATTGTTGGTAGACAGAGGTTGCGTTGGCCTGACTCACAGACAAGTGCTGTTGGACCAGGGCAGCCAGGGCTGGTTGACTCAGCTGACTAAGGGGGTTGACTAGGGCTGCATTCTGGGCAGCAGCCACGGCTGCAGCATTGGGAAAGTAGAGCTGTTGCAGGCTGCAAAAATACAAAAGTTATTATTAGATTAGAATGATCAGCTGCACTTTCATTCCAAAAAACACCAAAAAGAACTTTAATTACACTCTTTCGGCAAATCTCACAAAATTTGCACAGAAATTACAAGAAAAGAAAATCCAAACCAAACTTATTTATGTATTTTTTGCAATCTAATCAAATTAACAATCAAAATCACACAATTCAGAAAGACACTGGAGATGTTTGCACAAAAGTTGCTTAAAAACGCAGACTGTATGAGAAATGTAAAAAATGTTGGCTCTACAGTCTAGCCTCCCCTTCAAGTAAGTGCCCGCCTAGGGCCCGCCACTTTTTCGATTTTCGAAATTTTTTTCCGAATGTGATTCGCCTGGCAACAAAATGACACTAACAAGGGAACCGATCGAACTGTACGATTCGATTCAAAAACTATGACGTCTTTTAGAGTCTAGTCGATTTGCTATACAAAATTTGGCGCTAGTATAGAATACACCCCCCAAAATCAGACCTTCTAAAAATCGTTGTAACTACCCTTTGGAACAACAAGTTTAGGCTTAGCCCTTAGGCTCAGGGGTAGGCCAGCGTATGGAAGTTGTGACTAATAAGTGTTTTACGCACTTTTTCTGGGGTCTGGAACATATATTTGGGTGCTCTTTACTTAGGCTTAGGGGTAGGCCAGCGTATGGAAGTTGTGACTAATAAGTGTTTTACGCACTTTTTCTGGGGTCTGGAACATATATTTGGGTGCTCTTTACTTAGGCTTAGGGGTAGGCCAGCGTATGGAAGTTGTGACTAATAAGTGTTTTACAAACTTTTTCTGGGGTCTGGAACATATATTTGGGTGCTCTTTACTTAAGTTTTAGAAGGCATAAGTTTTGGGGGGGTTGGGTTGTGGTTATTCTATACTAGGGACCAAAATTTTAATATTTTTTTCTAACAGAAAGAAAAAATCAAATCTGGAGACTCGAAAGACATTTCAAAATAGACCAAAATTGCCTTGGTCCTACCTGTGGATTTTCGAAAACATAATTTTTGCAATGGAGCTTCTATACAGTGACACCTCACAATAGTGTCGGACCCTGATAAGGATCGAAATTTTGGTAGTATCACCATATTAAAGGTAGATTACAAACAAATATGTTTTTAAGAATCCATATAGGGGACCAAGGCAGTTCACTGCTCGATGTTTCTCGAGTCTCCAGATTCTATTTTTTTCTGTGTGTTAGCAAAACAATATTATAATTCTATGTAGCAAATCAACTATGCTCTACAAGATGGCATTGTCAGGATTTCTGAATCGAATCGTACAGTTTGATCGGTTCCCTTGTAAGGCACGCTTTCGAGCTCAAGATTTTGAAAGTAAGGACATTTGCTCAAAATAAGGACATTTCGAAGTCCTGCACCAAGATCAATATTTTTTAATTGGTGTTTTCATCTTTTGCTAATGGGTTTGATTTTAGTGCAAAGTTGATTATTGAATCGAACACAAAGTTTGGACTGTCATCTATTACGCCGTGCATGGATCTCCAGAGCATACAAAATTGAGTATCGGCGGAAGTATGGAAGAAATGCAAATGAAAAAAGCATTCGCCAATGGTGGTAGAAAATCTTCGAAACGGGCTGTGTTAACAGAAGGAAGAAGACGATGCCAAGGTTAGAATTGTTTCGTTTATTCAGTCATCAATGTTTTGTTTCAGATAGGTCCGAACTAAGCTGACAGAAGAAGCAGTGCTCAAGAGGAAATTTCCGAACTGATGGACGGGAAGAAAATCATCTCCGTATCCATAGCTTCTGTATTCGCCTGATTTGACGCCGTGGGACTTCTTTCTCTGAGGATGGATCAAGGATCAGGTGTACCAAGCGGCTACGTTCGCCCACTCCAACTATGCATCGAAGTTCAAGGACGAAACGTTGGTTACAGTATATCCCCCTGCCACGCAGAGTGCGTCTAGTCAAGGATCTTGCTCGGATTCGGCTCTCACGTAAGTCTGCGCGCACATCCTATTTTTTCTCTTGGTCATCCATGTTGTTTTCGACGTAAACTTAGGCGTAAGGTATGCCGGCATGGGGCGCTCGACAACAAGAAAAACATGTTCGAGTCCGTAGCTCAAGAGTCTCCATTGTACAATGGGTACCTTTTTTTCTTCTATACAACTATTGATGTTTTCCAAATTCTTGTCATTGTCTATTTGTTTCTCCATACGACTGATTGCTTCTTTGTTAAGGTAATTTGCCTGGGAACCGTATTGCTTTATAGGAAAAATTAAACAATGACAAAAATTTGAAAAAAAAATAATAATATGGGGACCAAAGTAAAAAATGGGGCTCTACTGCAGAATCGGTTGCAAAAAAGTGCTTGGTCCCCCCTGTTGTTTTTTTGTGAAAAACAGCTGGTCCCCCTGTTGTTTTCAAAAATATTTTTTGAAAAATATTTGGTTTAAAAATATTTTGAAAACAACAGGGGGACCAAGCATTTTCAAGGGGACCAAGCACTTCTACAATAACAAGTAAAAAAATTCATTGTACAATAGAGCCGCATAAGCTTTACCACGAGCCAAAAATAACAGGGCACCTAAGCAAATATTTGGCACCCATCGTTTAATAAGACCCTCTTTTAATACCTTTTTTAAACTAAACACACAGCAAAACCTAGCAGAACCGGTTTAATTATATAGAAGAAGTAAAAAAAAGTCCAGTGTGCACAATCAACTAATTAGATTAGAAAAGACAAAAATTTCAAATTTTTTGCACACCTTTAAAAAACAACTAAAACTCAGAGAGCAACCACCACATAAAAGTGCTCAAGTTCAGCTTACATTTGGAGTAGAAGTGGACTAATTTTTGTCTCTTTTCAGTCAATTTTTTAGAAATTAGGAAGAAAAAGAGACAAAAAGACGGCGCTATAATTTGGTTGAGACAGTTACACACACTTTCAAAGCTAGAAGTCAAGTGACTTACCCCATACGCGCTTGCAAAGCCTGGATTTGTTGTTGATAGGGTAGAGTGGGCAGGCCGGTGGAAATGGCTGAAAAGCAAATGTTATTATTTGTATTTATTTATTATTATTATTATTTGTTTTAACTGTTAATGCAGAATGTGGCCATGAATCTCAGCCTATTAACCAGATACCAACTAATTCTATATGTTTTGCGAAATTGGGAGAAACAAAACGTTTTGAAAAGAGCCAATTTTTCGATCAAGTCACTTTATTCACATGATTTTCTCTTCCACTTTTGTAAATCATAGTAAGTCAGGTGATAGTTTACTAGAAAGCTGAAATCTAGAGCTACACGAAGATCAATTTTTTGTTAAAATTGCTTGAAAATATTAAGAAAACCCCATCAAAAGTTAAAAAATACGTTTTCATGGTATATACCATGTGACCGAAAAGTTCCCGGACAAAGTTTAAAGCCAATTTTTTCAGTAAAATAAGAACATAAATGCATTTTTTGTATCATCAGAAAGCCCTTGTTCTCCTCTCTTGAATAGTGTATCGCTTGTCGTTTTATGTCAATAAATTCCATGCTTTAGAATGTCCGATCTGAGAGCAGGCATTGTGCGACTTTGGGAAGAAGGGAAGAAGCAAAGTGAGATCGCTCGTGATATGAATGTTCCAAAGCCAACAGTTTCGGATGACATCAAGCGATTTCGTGAAACAGGCCGCAAAGAAGACAGAGCAAGAAGTGGGCGACCAGCTACAGCAACCACTCCATACGAGACTGTTTGCTTTGGAACATTCATATCACGAGCGATCTCACTTCGCTTCCTCCCTTCTTCCCAAAGTCGTACAATGCCTGCACTCAGATCGGACATTCTAAAGCATGGAATTTATTGACATAAAATGACAAGCGATACACTATTCAAGAGAGGAGAACAAGGGCTTTCTGATGATACCAAAAAAATGCATTTATGTTCTTATTTTACTGAAAAAATTGGCTTTAAACTTTGTCCGGGAACTTTTCGGTCACATGGTAGGTATATGGTAGATAGACAGGTGGTCATGAACTTCATAAATAACCAGCAACCAACCACTCCAACCACTCCAACCACTCCAGCTGGAATTCGGACATCTGTTTCGAGCAATTATTAATACCACCAGGCCGGTGCCGCTATGTAGAAAGGCTTGAACGACTAATTGTTTTGTTCCTAGCCCTGTGAAGATGTTCAAGCTACCTTATTTTGCTACGGCACGAATTTTTTTTTTCTCGATTTTTCAGAAACTAAAGTGTTTCCATGCCGTTTCAGAGCACGAGAATCAATATGAGACGGGTCCCTATCCCTTGAGGAAAAGTAAATTTTGCGCTAGTTGAGGGGGGGGTCATTCTATAGTGTTGCCAAAATAAAATATACAACCGAACTCACCAGTCAACTGAACATTGTTTCTAGGCTTGGCCCCCAAATAGGCCAGATTCACATTTGCCTTCCTTCCATCTATTATAGGGTTGGGGTCTTTGCAGGCTTTCTCGGCATCTGATCTTTCCTTCATAGTCACCTGCAAATATATCCATAAAAAAATTTTTGGGTGCCAGAACAGTGTGCATCAGATGCTCGCCTAACAAATTTTAAACTTTTTTTGCCTAAAAAGGCCGAAATTTTTGTAAATTACACACAAACCAACTTACAAATCCATATCCTCGACTTTTCTGAGTCTGTCTGTCGGTGATAACTACAGCTTCTTCAATATCTCCAAACTGTTTGAAGTAGTTGTTGAGGGTGGCGTCTGTTGTATGATAAGGCAGACCGCCCACAAATATTTTGGTGTAGGTGGTGTCCCTGGATCCGGTGGGGGTGGTCTCGTTGGACGAGTGGTTGGAGCTGGCTTGCAGAGCTTGCGCCAAGGCTTGAGCACTGGGGTCGTGGGCATTCAGCTGTGCGGCGGCTGCCACTGACTGAGCGGCTAGCAGGGCTGGCAACATAGCTTATGGGCTCTGAAAGAAACGTGATATATCATTTTGTTGAAATTTCAATTTTGCAATAAAATAGGAACAATTGTTATATGAAAAATATTTTTCTACAGCAAGGTAGAAAAATTTAAGCGATGAAGGATTTTTAAACTGTTCCATATAATAGCTACGGTAGACGCTAGATTTAACGATCACCTGTGGCCAGCCCAAAAGTGATCGTTAAATCGAGCTTTACAAATTTCCTTACAAATTCCATTGATTCTGCTCCCCAAACGTGACGAAGAATACCTAATTTTAGAATTTAAAAACTTTACAAAAAGCGCCAGGCAAAAGAAAAAGGAAAAGGAAACGCAACATTATAAAAACCATGGATCGGACCAATTTCGGTACACACCCCCACTAAAGTTTGTGCACCCCCCAATTTGCCTTGGTCCCCCAAGTTGATTTTTTGAAAAATTAAATTTTTTTAATGCTTAAAAAATAAGCGTGGGGGACCAAGGCAGGTTGGCGGGTGTACACCGAAGTTGAGTGCGGGTTTACTTCGAAATTTAGCCCAAGAATCTTCCAAAGAGCATCATGCAATCAATGGTCACTATTGAATTATCAAGGAGATTATAGAAGAAACTGGAATTCTTCCTATGTGTAAGACTGTAGACTATAGAAACATCAACGTGCAGTCCGGCAAGTTACATCAAGCTGATCATGGGCACGGTGATTTTGTTTGAAGGAAGGAGGTAATTTTTATTTGTAGGTGGCGACGCAATTATGGCAAAATTTTAACGAAATCAGACAAAAGGTGGGGACGAGCACATTTTTTCGAATCATTCCATTTTTCACTCGTTTTGTGTCAAATCTAATGTTAAAAAACTTATACAGTAGGGCTTTTTTTGGAAATCGGATGTCGGATATCCGGTGAAACCCGGTTATACAGTCAAACCTCGGTCATCCGGCACCCGTAAAGACTGGCCTCAGGGTGCCGGATAACTGGAGTGCCGGATAACCGAGGGTGCCGCATAACCGAGTTTTTACTGTACCACTTTTAAAAACTAGGCAGAAAACTTAAAAAGTCTAGGTAAAAACGCATGTGAAAATTTTTGCGAGTGAGAAAAGAACCACTGGTCCCCGCCTTTTCTCCGTGTAACGCTCTGGTATGCTCTCCTAAAGACATTTAACGTAGACAAAATTAAATTGAACATTATATAAGTGGAAGTTGAAAATATAATTATTTTGGGTAAATTTCGTGCCTTTTGGAGAGGGCAGTTGATAAAGGTTTCAAAAATTATGTAGCACCCGAAAATAAAGATTTTTAAAATTTTTTAGACTGCTCTAATCAAAAAGCTAACAAGCCGCTATTGAAACATCGCAAAACTCATAGTGATAAAACTATTTTCGAGGACTATAGCTGATGGTGCTGACTAAAACTACGAGCAGGATAGTAGACAGCTGTTGTCGCTCACTTACAACGACCACGACACACAGCCTCCTGCCTCTTCCCTTCTTATATAAACTTTAAGCCCTCTAGGCCAGCCATCCAACTACCTACCTCAGTCAGTAAGTGAACAGTTGGCGGCCAAATCAAGACGGGTGTATTGCTAGTGATGGAAGTCCACTTTCCTTGGGGCTGCTCAATAACTCCAACAGATGCCAATGCAGTCAAATGGACGGATTGATGGATAGAGCAGGGAATAAGCACACATCAAACACACAAACCCTGGCCTGAATGATAAAGCTTTAGGTAACAGGAATTCGTTTTATTGATTTATTTTGAAATATTTTTATTTTTTGGAGCTTATTACATTTTTTACAAGGCTGCGATTAAAATAGAGCTTTATTAGCTAAAAATCACGGTTTTTAAAATTCTCACTTCGCACTAATTTAGCTAGCTTAAAAGAAAACAGGGGACCTGGTATTGGGCCCTAATACTGCATAACCTAAGATTGCGCACTTGGTTGGCCAATTGCAAATCGGACAATTAGCCAAATATCGGCCAAATACTATGCCTTGGTTCCCCCTGTGGTCCGAAAGAAAATAACTTTTTTGAAGTTTTCCTACAAGATCATATGAAATTCGTAATTTATTTTTTTCGATAATTGACCAAATTTTTCGATTGACCAAATTTCGATAAAATTGCAAAATTTTAGCCAATATTCTACAAGTTTTCGAAGGTCTGGGGGATATGCATTTGGCCAATTTTTAATTAACAACCAATTACAGTCAAACCTGGGTTATCCGACACCCTCTTTTATCCGACACCATGAGCCCGATTTGGTTGGCCTGGTAAACTTACACCCCAGTCATCCGACACCTCGTTTAACCGACACCATAAGGGCGGTCCCTTTCGATGTAGGATAACCCAGGTTTGACTGTACTCTGGCCCACTGGTGTCCATCTGTCTGCGCCAATTTGCCATTCGACAATCCTAGTTAAACCTCTGATTATCCGAACACCCCCTCCATTCAAAATCATGTTCTTGGCATTGTGTTTTTGACCCACTTTTTGAAGACTGTTCTCAGACAAGTCACCCCTCAATTTATAGTCAGTGAAATGAGCTACAAAATGGGTGGTAACTTGTTTGGGCGATGTCATCAAAAAGATGTGTTTTTTTTCAAAACGAGTTCAAAACGAGGCTTGGGTTAGGGGTCAGAGGTTGTACAGCAGAGTCAAGCTTTCGTTTCACCAAAATTTACTACCCTAGTTTATGCTTTGTCCTGATCAAGCGTGGTGCAAAATGTGTGCTTTCACTGCTAGTCATATAACCATTTTCCAAACAGATTTTGAAGTGCTTTTGCGCTCAACATATGTTTAGTTTGTTTCTTAGCTAAAAGGCCCCACTTAACCACTAGCTAACAATTCTTTGTTCTTCTAAACAAAATAGAAAAGTTAGTTTGGTTTTCTACTGTTTTGTTTAGAAGAAGAAAGTGTTGCTGAACTAAGTGGTTGCCATTTCAGATAAACTCACTAATATTTTTTTTGCTTTCAGACACTTCTCACACGGTCGAGAAGACAAAGGGGTTGGAAAAATTTGGCTGGGAGATGCTTATTCCTTGACAAGGCGCTTTCGGAATTCAAGCTTTTAAATTAAGAAATTACCGTATTTACATTTTTCCCGAATGACAAAAAGTAAGAAACACACGTGTTACTCACAGAGTTTTGCAACTCGGGATGTTTTTAGTCTACAGATTTTCGATTTTGAAAATGCTAGTAACTACAGTCAAACCTCGGTTATCCGGCACCCCTAGGGACCGGCCTCAGGGTGCCGGATAAACGAGGTGCCGGATAACTGGAGTGCCGGATAACTGGAATGTCAGTTGACAGAGAATAAGCCAATCTCAGCTAAATGAAGTATATTTAAGGTGCCGGATAACTGGAGTGCCGGATAACCGAGGTTTGACTGTAGCATAAAAAATTGCTTAAAACGCATCTTTGTTCTCTTTTCAGCATTGCATAGACTTTCTTGGTGTTAATCGATAGAGGAATAACGAAGACTATTGCTTGACACCAAGCGCCCTAGTAAAATGTAAACTAAAACAATAATTATAAGGGTTAAAAAATACGCCTTACTAGCATTTTTGAAAGTTTGAATTGAATAAAATACTAGTGAGGCTCAATTTTGTTAACCCTTATACAGGGTGGCCCATTTAAAACTCCGGAGTTGATTTTTGCCATAACTTTTTGAATTCGCGGTTTTTCGGAGAGATTTTTCTTATAAACAAAAGAGGAGACGATGCACAGCCTTTCAAAATTTGAATCTTAGTGTATTAGGGAAATTGGCGCCAAACAAAAAACTATCAAAAATGGTCGATTTGAGACCCCTTTTTTGTTTCATGCCTCTGACCTGATTTTTTCCTTTTTGGCTTGTGCATGCTTACAACCAAAATATTCCTCGCATTAAGAACTCTCGAATGAGCCATCACTTTCCCATAAAACACGTAAAATTTCAAAATCACAAGCAATTTCTTTGAAAATTTTCGAAGAAATTTCTTTGCCTTATTGATTCGATTGAGATCCCGCCAAGTTTTTCTGTCTAATTTTTCTCAAACAAAACCAAAGACTCGATAGGGGAGTAAATTTGCTGCATTTTGGTACCAAGGATGTATACAAAAATACAAATTTAGGGTGTTTTATACAAAAGTTAGACAGAAAACGCAAAATCCCCAATTTTTACTCGGAAAATGCAACTTGTTTGCTTCAAACAGTCTCTGGTTTTAAACAACATCTTCACGAAAATCGGCTCAACTTTTCGAGTAGTTTAATGTATGAGCTACGTTTTGGTATATAAGTTGTACGTAAACTCCGTGGTTTTGCACTTTTTTTCCGTCGTTTATGTTGTGCAATATTTTTTGTATTTTCAGGTGATTCAATGGTGCAGACGAGACGTGCTACTGTGGTACGAAAAGAGCTAACAACAAAGCAACCTGTCACTCTGAGAACTGTGGAAGCAACAATGGCTGCTGTGGAATCAAAAAGAGCAAGAAAAATCTCAAAAGAAATAGCAAGTAACCGAGCAAGGAAGGACGAGAATCCGTCTTTGTAAGTTCTTTCACTTTGTTTTATCTACTGTTTTGACGGTTATTTTGTTTCAGTGAAACGAGCTGATGAAAAACGGCTGGAAGCTGAATCAAGAGCAGAACTCTCGGCTAAGAGGCAGAATGCAGTTAAAAGAAGGTGGAACAAGCTAAGTGCTAAAAAAGAGCGAAGAGCAAAGGCTGCTCAAAACACAAGTTTGTAGATTTATTATTTTATTATTATATTATATTATTATTATTTTCATTCCAGGCAAGCGTAATGAGCCAAGGGAAAAATTGCGAAGCCAACCGAAGGAATGTGCAACAGAAGGGTCTCTATCAATAAGTGAGTTAAAATAAAAAATCTGAACGCATAACAACAAGCTTTTCAGGTAGCAGTGTGCCGAAACGGACTACAGCCAGCTTCCAAGTCGACTTTACCAGTGATGTCATTGCCAAGCTCGCAAGGGACAGAGAAATGCTTCTCTGAATCGCCTTGTTGAGCCAAAGAAAAAAGAATCGGTATGATTAAATAACTCGTGTCACTCTTACCTTGACTTACCGTGCTGGTTTAGACTCCCCGAAAGCCATTGCATTCATTAGCTAGAAGATCGTCAACCTCGAGGATTGACCAGATTGTTTCGATCTACCAAGGAAGCACCAAGAAGTTGCCTAGTCATGCAGAGTTTCAGTCCGCTACTGAGAAAATTCGTCACCAGCTTGGGATTATATCGCCAGTCAAGCCAAGCTTTCCTAATCATACGCTGTCTCCAATGGAAGATCTCAAGCTTTGCTCTGGAAAGCTAACTTGGTCTCAACGAAGTTTGCTGAAGAGTGAGTTAAGAAAGGTTCGCTTTTGATTTTTTCATAAATAAAACCATTATATTCTTTAAGATAGGAAAGGACATCTTTGCCTCCGACTCACAAAGTACGAGACGTGTTCTTGAATTTTGCTAGTGAGCTTCGATCCGAATCTGCTAATTTTGATGGAATCTCCTATCTATGGATGTCAAATATCAAGGATGTCCTAGAACGGAGAATTCGACGTCTGCAAGAATGCCAAAATCTTGATTTTGGAGGAAACTATAAGGGCAAGCTGTTTCTCTTTCTGGTAGGTGACAAGGGTGGAAATACAACAAAAATTGCTATTGGTATAGGAAATGTTCGAAAAGCCAACAGTCTCAGCAGTCTTCTACTGGTCTCTCTATTCGATGATGATGACGGATACAACAACCTGAGCAATCTTGAGCCTGTCTTCCATCAGTTGAAGTTCAATAAGTTATTGGAGCATGATGTCGTATGGTGAAAAAATATTTTATTATTGAATTTCAGATGAAAATTTTGATGTTTAGGTATCTCACCGGTGATCTCAAATTTATCAGTTCGCTTTATGGTCACTTGGGAAGCAGTTCTGTCTACCCCTGCATGTTGTGCGATGCTTTGAAAGAACAGTTCAAGGAAGGCAATCATCGCCAGAGCCGAAATCTCTTTTCCATCCGATGCAATTTCCCTCACTTACAATATTTTGACTCGAAATTGTCTCAAGCTGTCAGCTAAAGAAAAGGTGCAAGTCCATCGGGAGTCTAAATCGATTGCTAGAGTGCCTCTTGTGCGTATTCCAATCAGCAATGTCATACCTCCGTCGCTTCACATTGTACAGGGATTGTGTCAAAACGTTATTTCCTGGATTGAAAAACCGAGCCAGACAAAGTCAGTTCTCTAGAAGATGTCTACAAGAGTCTAGGAGCGCAAAAACAGGCCTGGTACCAAACTTTCACTGGTAATTTGGAGAGTCCTTGGACATGTTATACATTTTGTATGTTTTTATAATTCTAGGAAATCATGTGCGGAAACTGCTTACTGGTGATGGGCCCAAGAAGATTGCTTGTGTCGTACGTTGCAATGAGAAGCATAGAGCTTACGAAAGACTTCTAACTTTGCTTGGGCAGATCCAGTCGATGGCGAAATCAATCTTTCTGTCGAATGAGCAAGTCATCATGCTTGGCAGATGGACCAATGAGTTCTTCTTGTGCCTGAGGGTTAGTTATCCAACTGTTCCACAGTGACTTCTCCTTATAAACAAGATTTGATTTTTTAGGAAAACTTTCCGGATGCTTCAATAACACCCAAGTGCCACCTCCTTTGCTTTCATGTTGTCAACTTCGTAAAACTGCATAATTTCTGGGGGTTATTGTCGGAACAGTCTATTGAATCTCTACACCGAAAAGTCAACAGCGATGAAAGAAGATTCGCCTCAATAAAAAATCGTCCAGTGATTTTGAAAAAACTTATAGAAGAATCTTATGTGCGAAATGTATTGTTTGATCTGAATATTGTGTTAGAGATTGAATCTGAATAAAGTTGCTGTCGTCTCTTCATGTATTGCCTACTTTTAAAGTGCATCTGTTGAACCGAAAATTGTCTGATATTTGGGTGCTGAAAATGAACAAAAAAATTAAAAGCGCGTAAAAACTGCAGTTAAATTCTTGGCGTTTTGTTTAAGTTGAACTACAAGGAAATTCGAATTTTGAAAGGCTGTGGATGGCAAATCGAATTATATCAAGCATTCATTATAACATTTTATTTGGAACGAGAAACAACTGCAACAAAACAAATAACAACATTTTCATAGAATTTGAACATTTAATCGGCATATTTTTGCTCAGTGCTTCTTCCTTTAACGGCTAGGCAGTACTCCAGTCGACTTTGATAGGCTTCTATTGCTCTGTTGATCATCTCCTGAGGCAGTTCTTCAAAGGCTTGTTCAATTATTTCCCTCAGCACGGCAATCGAAGCGATCGGAGTCGTGTAGACTTTGCTCTTGACCCAACCCCACTGACCACAAACTGACCATTTGTTAAAAGCCAAAATTTTCAAAATGAAAACAAGACAATACTAAACATTTGATATGATTCAATTTGCCATCGTCTCCTCTTTCGTTTGAAAAAAAATTTCTCTCCGAAAAACCGCGAATTCAAAAAGTTATGGCGAAAATTAACTCCGGAGTTTTAAATGGGCCACCCTGTTGACCTCTCAACATTTTTACCTACCTTTTACCTACATTTTCATAAATCCCTCGGAAAAACTGAGTCAAAAAGTTGCCCTAGGGTCATAAATATCAAAATAAAAGAATTTGAAAAAAATATTGACATTTTTGAATTAAAAAACAACCCTAAATTTTGACCCTGACTATGATTACGGCCATACTGCTCTTAAACACGAGCCGAAGCACTACCAAGATGGATCAAGGCATACATATGTAGCCGATTTTAGGATAAGACCAAATTTTCCCTGCTTAAATATTTTAGTCGTGTTTTATTTTTCAAATTTTTTTAATAGCTCCAAAAAACTTACTTTCAACACACAGCAAACACAGTTGTAGTAGTAGTTAACAACTGACACACACAGCAAATTTACACAGCAGGTCAAAAAAAAATATTAGAATAAATAATTTCGGAAATTAGCCTGTTCTGAAAATGCAACAACAAAAGTTATTAAGTTATTTGTTCCAAAAAAATTCGTTAGAACAGCAATCAGTGAAAACAAAAGCACGGCACAAATGCAAAGTGTTTGTTGAATACACACAAATATACTTAACCTTAACAGAAAAGAAGGCAAAGCAAGAAATTACAAGCAATATTATTTTTTTAATGTAAAAAACTATATATTTTTTGGGAAGATAGATTTTTCTACCCTAGTGTAGAATACCCCCCAAAAATTATGCCTTCTAAAACTTAAGTAAAGAGCACCCAAATATATGTTCCAGACCCCAGAAAAAGTGCGTAAAACACTTATTAGTCACAACTTCCATACGCTGGCCTACCCCTAAGCCTAAGTAAAGAGCACCCAAATATATGTTCCAGACCCCAGAAAAGTGCGTAAACACTTATTAGTCACAACTTCCATACGCTGGCCTACCCTAAGCCTAAGTAAAGAGCACCCAAATATATGTTCCAGACCCCAGAAAAAGTGCGTAAAACACTTATTAGTCACAACTTCCATACGCTGGCCTACCCTAAGCCTAAGTAAAGAGCACCCAAATATATGTTCCAGACCCCAGAAAAAGTGCGTAAAACACTTATTAGTCACAACTTCCATACGCTGGCCTACCCTAAGCCTAAGTAAAGAGCACCTGAATATATGTTCCAGACCCCAGAAAAGTGCGTAAAACACTTATTAGTCACAACTTCCATACGCTGGCCTACCCCTAAGCCTAAGTAAAGAGCACCCGAATATATGTTCCAGACCCCAGAAAAAGTGCGTAAAACACTTATTAGTCACAACTTCCATACGCTGGCCTACCCCTAAGCCTAAGTAAAGAGCACCCGAATATATGTTCCAGACCCCAGAAAAGTGTAAAACACTTATTAGTCACAACTTCCATACGCTGGCCTACCCGTCTGGGGTGGGGGCGGTATTCTATACTAGCCCCGTTTTTTCTTTTTTTCTATTTTTTACCATATTTGATAAAAAAAATATCACATAATTAGAGAGGAATGAGGTGTCACCGAGCGACTTGGGGGCGCTTCGGTGGAGCACGGGCAGGGAATCAGGCCCGTGCCAGGAAAGCATCAGTGACTGTGCAAACAGTTGTTCGCCGATTGTGGTCGATTTCTTAGTCTTAGTCTAGAATAAAATAAATTGAATGATGTTTTTTCGTCACGACTTGGACCATTGTAAAACTTCTAATTATCGACCTTAAAATCCACTTTTTTCAGAATCGTGTTTTTGACACACAAATCGCAAACTTTTCTTAGGAAAGTTACCACCCATCGCACTTGGGATACTGTTGTGGTAAAGCAGCGGAGAACTGTGACTTTTCCAAAAATGCAACATTTTAATTCTCGTTTGAATTTCACTGGTACCTGCCTTTCAAAAAATTCCCATCGGCGACGAGCATACATCCCTTTAAAGTTTTTTAAAGTGTGCAAAAGTGCACAAGACAAGCTACAAACGTCAAAAAAGGTTGTTCTGAAAAAGAGCAGATTTAGATGGCATGGTTTTTGTGTGTGTATGTGTCAAGAGAATACTCTACTTCTGCAAGCACCAAATGAAATTATTGCTGGTGGATTCAGTGATGCATAAACAATGGAAAATTATTTTAATCAACTTTTGTTTTAAATTAAATTTTGAACAACAAGTACTGAAATTTTTTCTATATGACATGTTTTAAAAATTGGAAAAAACATATCATGGCATAGGTTTTTGACAAGATGGCTCATAATATTTCAAAAATCGCTACAGATTACAACCTCTTGAAGGTGGAGAATATCCAATTTGTTATCATTTTTTTTCAAATTTTGATATTTTTCAAAGAAATATATTTTTTTAAGTGAAAATTTTTAACCCAGGCACCCCAGTAGCTGAAATTTCCTCAGAAATCTAAATTACCGTATTTCCTCTAATAGAGCCCCCCCCCTCTAATAGAGCCCCTCCCCTAACTTTGAGGACCTATATCTCAGCCCAGAGTCAATTTTTTGCAAAGCTGTTTTACGCGTTTTCTTAACTCCCACGAGCTCTACCGATCGTACTTTTCAAATTTTAGTTGAGCACCCAAAAATCTCGAGATCGAATTCCAAATTTTCCGATTTTCGAGCATCCAAAAAATAAAGCCACCGGGGGCTCTATTAGAGGAAATACGGTATAACGGGTGACAAATAAGTTCCCGTTTTTTTGTTATCTTTTTAAAATCAATTTTCTAACGCATAATATAGCATTTTGTAGCCCTGCATATCCTCTACAAAATGAGCTATCATACTCCAGTCTATAAAAAAAATTGTTTGCCAGAAAGCCTCATAAAGATTTTATGTACCTGAGAGATTTCGCAGAGCAATTCAAAAAATGTGTGGTCTGCTCTGGGCCAAAGCGGATTGTCAAAAGTATCAAAGGTGACTGGCCGCCCAACTCTCCAGACCTGAATGTCATGGACTATTTTGTGTGGCCGTATCTTCAATCGAAAGCCTGCTCAAAGCCACACAAGACAATCGCCGCGCTCAAAGAATCTCTGGTGAAAGAATGGGACGCTATTCCGCAAGAAATGATTCAAAAAGCCATTGACAACTTTTTAAAAAGGTCGAAAGAATGTATTGAGGCAAATGGTGGCCATTTTGATGAATAAACATTGTGAATGATAGCTCATTTTGTAGAGGATATGCAGGGCTACAAAATGGTATATTATGCGTTAGAAAATTGATTTTAAAAAGATAACAAAAAAGAGTTTGTAAAGTGTCCGGGAACTTATTTGTCACCTGATAAAACAGAATTGCGAAATAATGCTTGCTTACCAAAAATAAACCTGTTCTGTTTTGTGGTTTGTATTTCCAAAGAAATTTCAACTGCTCATTGACGTCAGCAAAAATTTTCGGTATTTCTGCTATTCCCCCCTTTTCAAATTTTCGAAAAGTGACCCAAAATTACATCATAAGCATACTTGCACGTTTGGGAAAAACAGCGTTGGCGCCGGCGCCAGGCTTTTCAAAATTTCGGCGCCGGCGCCAGGGTATAATTAAGGCGCCGGCGCCAGGGTATAATTAAGGCGCCGGCGCCAGGGTATAATTAAGGCGCCGGCGCCAGGGTATAATTAAGGCGCCGGCGCCAGGGTATACCAAGGCGCCGGCGCCAGGGTATAATTAAGGCGCCGGCGCCAGGGTATAATTAAGGCGCCGGCGCCGGCGCCAGATTGGGTTTTATTCTATTAATAAATCAAACAAGACAATTTTTTTTATTTTAAAAGGTTTTTACTTTTACGGACAAAAATATGGTACAGATTTTGTGCTATAAACGAGCTGAGGTATAACTGTATTCAAAAACAATCGCATAAAACATAATTTAAAACAGATTACGTGCTCTTGTTTCTGAACTCAGCAGCCAGTATATATAAAAAATATAAATTTTAAAAAATAAAAAATAGGTGTATTTTTAACAAATTAAGGGCGCCGGCGCCAGCCATGAAAAAAACGGGCGCCGGCGCCCGTTTTGTAAATACACAAGGGCGCCGGCGCCGGGCTCTTAAAAAAATCGGCGCCGGCGGTGGCGCCCGTGCAAGTATGATCATAAGCTGATTTTTTGCGTTCAATAAGATAAAAGAAAATTTTGAAAAAAATTTGCCTCCCACCCTACAGACGTAAATAGTCATTTAAGGGTATTTTATTTTTAAGTGATTTATCACATTTTTCTCAGGTATCCAAGCTTTTTCACTTTCCAGTGGTAATACGCATGCATACCAGAGTTTCTATATGCATTAGACTATGGAAAGTAAAACAAAGGAAATTTTTAATTGAGAAAATATTTGGAAATATTTCTATTATCTTGTTGAGCACAAAAAACTAGATTGGGTTATTTTGGAAAAAATTTAGGATTGTCGAATATTATTCGTAATTATTCGAGAAATTTCCAATATCGAATCAAATATTTTCCAAGGCTTCCTTCCTTTTTGCAGATCTCCGGTCTCGTCTCTCAAAAGATGTGGCGACAAATCTTCTAATCATCAAGACGGAGCTAGCGGATTCCAATCTGAACGAGGCGGCCGAAATCAAGCAAGAGGAGCCGGATGAAGTGGTGGACATGTTGATGGATTGATTTGTTTGGAATGAAGCTCAATAAATTTACTTTGTTTATTGTTTGATTATGACTGATATGTGAATTAGATTGTGTGAATCTGATACATGTTTGAATATCCGATAGAAAAATCCCCAAAAACCATAATCAAAGACCTCAAATACCGAATATCGAATCGAATATTCGAAGACTTCGAATGCTCGACAACCCTAGAAAAATTGGAAGAGGGATAACAACAGAAGTACCAAATTTTCACATAAAAAAATACTTTTACTAAAAAAATTTGGCTCTATATGTGTTCGGCCGGCTGCCTAAAAAAATATGCCTTGGTCCCACTGTTTTTGACTGTCTAGACAACCATTTATTTACACTTTTTAATCATTTTAGGCGAAAAAAATATTGCGAAATTTTTTGCCTTGGGCCCCTAAGCTAATTTTTTCCTGGGCTCAGAAACCGGCTGAGCACATATAGAGCCAATTCAAAAAAAATGATCTCAAACTGGCTGTGCTCCCTTGAAACCGCCAGCGAACTGACAACCGAGATTGGCCAAAACTAGAACTAGTCAATTCTGATCCACACACAGAAAGCTTAAACTTTGCAAGCAGTAAACCGCTGGTATAGAGTATGTGTAAGTGGATTTTGCAAGCTGTAGCAGCAGTAATCCTGTTCCCATTAGCCTTGTTGTTGAACACATCTGAGCCTGGGACACCAGTAGTAGGGGGAGTGCTGTTAACTAGGACCAATCAATGGGACAACACCCACAACCACAACACCACACCATAGACACCGCCTGTAAAAACAGTGGAGGGGGAGAGGAAAAGTTTGTGTGGAACAGACATACATCTGATCTATCCAATTGCACTACCACCCACAGATTTGAGCGGATAGGCTAAAGTAGCTGGAGAAGAAGAAGCTAAAAGACTGGGAAAAGCTTTATTCTCCACTTTTATTGGAATATCGAAAAGCGAAATTTGTTGAGATTTCAGATGTGAAAAGATTTGGGTTTGTTGAATTTGTGGGCAATAAGTACAGTCGAGTCTTAATCATACTTGCACGTTTCGGAAAATAAGGCGCCGGCGCTGGGGCGCCAGGGTATAATAAGGGCACCGCCGCCGGCGGCAGGCTATTTTAAAATTTCGGCGTCGGGCGCCGGCTCCAGGTAATTTTGTGAATACATTAACATTTTATAATAAATTTGTATTATTTTATCTCAATATTACTTAACTAAAAAGAAAATTTAGAAAATTCTCAAAAAAAATTGAAAATTTTGAAAAAAACAACTCTTGTACAATGATTATGATGAGGCCGGCGCCTTTCTTAAAATATTGGGCGCCAGAGTTATAAAAAATCGGCGCCGGCCTCGGCTTAGCTTTCTTACTACGAAAATGCATTAAATTACTTTTTTGACCTATAAAGTGATTGAAAATAGTGATTTAAAACAGAATAGTGATTTAAAAAAAGCTGCCCAGCCAATTGCCGTAGACGAAGAATATCCAAGAAACGCACAAAATACATAAAATTTTAAATATATTTTTAGTTCGAAAAAGAGGTCTTAAGTTCGACTTAGACTAGAGGGTTACACTACCCCTTTTTAACTTTTTCACTGACGTGAAAAAGTTTAGCTAATATGATTTGCGACTGTGTAAATAGGAATTAAAAAGCTTTAAAACTTAAAATAATTTTTTTAATAGCAGCAGTAATGTTTGCATGGACTTGTCGGTGGTGTCCCGCTGAGCTTTTAGCAAGAAATTTGGCCAAAACTAAGTAATTTTTAGCCAAAATTTTAGCACTCATATCATACATGTTAAAGGGGGATGAAAGCATACAGTCAACACTCGAATATACAGTCAATACGCAAGCATACAGTCAACTCTAAAGCACACAGTCAACTCTCAAGCATACAGTCAACTCTAAAGCACACAGACAACTCTCAAGCATACAGTCAACTCTAAAGCACACAGTCAACACTCAAGCATACAGTCAACTCTAAAGCACACAGTCAACTCTCAAGCATACAGTCAACTCTAAAGCACACAGTCAACTCTCAAGCATACAGTCAACTCTAAAGCACACAGTCAACTCTCAAGCATACAGTCAACTCTAAAGCACACAGTCAACTCTCAAGCATACAGTCAACTCTAAAGCACACAGTCAACTCTCAAGCATACAGTCAACTCTAAAGCACACAGTCAACTCTCAAGCATACAGTCAACTCTAAAGCACACAGTCAACACTCGAATATACAGTCAATGCGCAAGCATACAGTCAACACTCGAATATACAGTCAATACGCAAGCATACAGTCAACTCTAAAGCACACAGTCAACTCTCAAGCATACAGTCAACTCTAAAGCACACAGTCAACTCTCAAGCATACAGTCAACTCTAAAGCACACAGTCAACTCTCAAGCATACAGTCAACTCTAAAGCACACAGTCAACTCTCAAGCATACAGTCAACTCTAAAGCACACAGTCAACTCTCAAGCATACAGTCAACTCTAAAGCACACAGTCAACACTCGAATATACAGTCAATGCGCAAGCATACAGTCAACACTCGAATATACAGTCAATACGCAAGCATACAGTCAACTCTAAAGCACACAGTCAACTCTCAAGCATACAGTCAACTCTAAAGCACACAGTCAACTCTCAAGCATACAGTCAACTCTAAAGCACACAGTCAACTCTCAAGCATACAGTCAACTCTAAAGCACACAGTCAACTCTCAAGCATACAGTCAACTATCGCGCATGCATTGATCATAAAAAAGCTAGAACTAATACGCTACAAAAAAAATTCTCTTCCATCCTCAAAAAAAAACACCTCGGTTGCTTCTCTGTCACAAAAAATATCCAAGAAACGCACAAAATACCGTATTCTCTCTATTAGTTCCACATGTGGGATTATTTTTCAATCGTCCGAAAATCGGAAAAATTTGGGGTCGATCTCGAGATTTTTGAGTTCAAATCCAAAATCCGAAAAAAAGAATCGGTAGAGCTCGTGGGAGTTAAGACAATGCAATAAACAGCTTTGTTGAATTTTTTCTCTGAGATGAGATGCAGGTCCTCAAAGTTGGGGGTGTGGGTTTAATAGAGAGTGTGGAACTAATAGAGAGAATACGGTACATAAAATTTTAAATGTATTTTTAGTACGAAAAAGAGGTCTTAAGTTCGACTTACACGGGAAAGGCACGACCCGGGTGTGGCCTATTAAAAAACGTTATATACCAAAATGTAGCCCTAATTGAGCTAGTTAAGGAACCGTTCGCAGAATCTGCTATGGATCAATCTACGCTGAGAAATAATCTTTTTAAAATTACAAAAAAATTGTGTTGACATATAAGTCAAGAACAACCCTTTTCAAACATGTGAGTTGGTGGCCGAGTGGATGAGTGGTGCGGCGCCGAACCTATTTCTTTTTTCGGGAAAGGTTCGACTCCAGTCGCGTGCACGTCTTTTTATTTTCGGTTTTTAAAGCTTCACTTTCCTACACAAAATGACACGGGAGAACAATAAAAATATTTTTAACGTCGTCGGATTTGTAATACACATTGTGAACGGTATATATTTCATTTACGAACAACGAACAATTAATGACAATGATTATTTACAACGAAATGATCAAAGCAAAGATACTGTTGACAATAGGAGCAGCAGATGATTTTTTTAATTGCAGATATTATCATGGCTTTCTCCGTTGCAAATTTTATGTCTATTGTGGTCGGAAAATATCCAATGCTTGGCGATACAAGAGCCGCTGGTCGGCAAAGAGAAGAAGTTAGCGTCTATTGTTTGCGGAATGATTGAACGCTGTCTTGCTAATGAAGAAGTCGATGTGGAGGAAGATGACGATATGGAAATGAATGCAGACAGCACTGATTATTTGGAAGCTGATGATGGGTATACAACAAAGTTAGTGTATTGTTTACTTTATTATTATTATGATTATTCATTCAGTGACTGTATCGAAGCTCAAGCACCAAATTCTATTAGATTCAGCGAAGGAAGACTGGTCAAAATTGATGATGTCAGAAATGCTCTTCAACACTACCGTTCCGCGATAAGCAAGAATAGGCCTCTTTCGTCCATGAATTCTCGCTACAGATTTATGAGAAGCTACGTCAATTTGAGCGAGAAGAAGAAAAATGCATTGATCGGCGAAATCAACTTCGTGTGCTTTGCGACAGATTGCGCCAACAAGTTTTTGACAAGATGGCTAGAGGGATTGTGCTTCATGATTCCGACATTCAATCAATGGCTACTATTATCAACCGGGGCTGCGAATTCCACGTTTCGGTGCGTCTTTGCGTTGGATCAGGATTTTAAATCAGGAAGCCGAATTGTATCCCGCCATTACACGGATTGTTTCAAGAAGAAGTTTGCAAGATCGTGCTGTCATTGAGGAAAATGCTCGACAATTTGTTGCTGATGTTCGTTTGCTGGGAATTCAAGAAGAGAAACGTCAATGCAGATCAGTCAGGCTTTGTCAAGGAAATGATTTCTGGTCGTTCGCTAGCTCCGATGGGTGTCCGAGATGTCGAAAGAGTCGTGCAAATGGTCGCTTCAACTACGCACTCATATACAGTCATGCCAACAATTTATGCCAATGGGACTCTCGGGAAGAAGCTTTTCGTCGTGCTGCAAGAACCTGGTGGGCGCTTTCCGCAAAGATTCAACTATGACGCTGCTAATCTATCAATTCACTGTCACTCTTCGCATATTATGACAAAGGAGCTGATGAAGACTTGGCTGCAAGAATGTGTATTCACCAATGAAATGCCTGACCAACTGCTTTTGATCGTCGACTCTTGGACAAGCTTCCGTGACCATGAGACAATTCAATCGCTTGTGCCAGAGGGAAAAGAAGTTATTGTGCGCAATATTCCGGCGGGTGCAACTTCTATGATTCAACCTCTCGATGTCTTCTTCTTCCGTATTTTCAAAGGCTTTGTACGTCGCATTCATTCTCATGTCACAGCCAATGAACTCGTCTTCAAAATACATCAACGTGACAATATTCTCCGTGTGCTTGAAGTGGTCTTCTGTCAGTTCCGCAATCCAATTTTCCGAGATTTTCTGCAGTACTCCTGGCGTGCTTGTGGTTATATCGATGGCGAAGTGGAATTCCAAACACCGATTGAAACTTGCTTTCCTCCAAATCTCTCACATAATTGTCATGATCCGAACTGTGGTCGTCTCTGTTTCATCTGCTGCTCCTATTGTCAACAGTATCTTTGCTTTGATCATTTCGTTGTAAATAATCATTGTCATTAATTGTTCGTTGTTCGTAAATGAAATATATACCGTTCACAATGTGTATTACAAATCCGACGACGTTAAAAATATTTTTATTGTTCTCCCCGTGTCATTTTGTGTAGGAAAGTGAAGCTTTAAAAAAACCGAAAATAAAAAAGACGTGCACGCGACTGGAGTCGAACCTTTCCCGAAAAAAAAGAAATAGGTTCGGCGCCGCACCACTCATCCACTCGGCCACCAACTCACATGTTTGAAAAGGGTTGTTCTTGACTTATATGTCAACACAATTTTTGTAATTTTAAAGATTATTTCTCAGCGTAGATTGATCCATAGCAGATTCTGCGAACGGTTCCTTAACTAGCTCAATTAGGGCTACATTTTGGTATATAACGTTTTTTAATAGGCCACACCCGGGTCGTGCCTTTCCCGTGTTAGACTAGAGGGTTCGACTTAGACTAACTATCTCTCACATCAAAATTTATTTCACTCGAGTACTAAAAAGCATCACTTACAAGATTAAGTTTTAGCTGCTGTTGTCTTAAAACGCAAAAGTAGAAACACAAGCCGCAGCTAAAATGATTTCCTACCAGTGTCTCTTTGAGACTTTAAACTCTCTAGAGAATAATGTTACCCAGCTCTTTCTCACCGCCAAAAGAATGGCAAGAAGCATGTTTTGTTCTTGTCACCACTCTCTCTCTGCCAAAATTAATCATATTAAATAAGAAGCATGCTGCCACTGAGAGTCGAACTTGATGCTAGTTTTGGGTGGTCAAATATGAACAGATTGCAGTAAAACTACCTCGAGATACCTCCAATTCTCGGCATTGTGTTTTTGACCCACTTTTTGCGGAGCAATCTCAGACAAGTCACCAACCAAATTGTAGCTAGTGAGATGAGCTACAAAATGAACAGTAACTTGCGTCAGAATCGTTTACAAAAAAGGTCAAAAACAGGTTTTTTGAATCAACGGGCCAATAATTATGGCTAGTTCACAATGGAAGCGTTTTTCACCCTTCACTAAAAAAAAGCCGCAACTTTTTAAAATGTTGCAGTGGTTGTCATTTTGTAGCTAAAGAACAGGGCTACAAAATCAGCTTTTAAAAGAATATTATTTTAAACATGTGCATAAAAAAATCGAGCAGATTCGCAATCTGGATCCGCGCACTGACCCCTAGCGCGGATTCGATAAACTAAAAATAAGTTATGGCTATTTCCGCTTATACGAGTTCTTAGATGCTTTACGGTAATATAATATTGGCAGCGGCTTACAAAATATATCTTTTGGTTGATGTATGAAGAAATAGTCAAAAAAAATCCTTCTTGCAGATAAAAAGGGCACAGAATTAATCAAATTAATAAGGAAAAGCGGCCAGAATAAACACATTGGTGCAGAGCTGAAGAATTTAGTGGCTGTATATCTCGGTCCAACAGACTTCCTTGTGTTTCCTTATCCTGCCCTATGGAGAATGTCGCAGCAGTAGCTAATTCGGGGCCTTTTGTTCCCACTCCTCTCAATGGCTCAATAACAAATTGCAAAGAAGGGCCAATAATAAAATAGCGAGATTTGTGTGTGGGGTTTCTTTTCCTCTGCACTTGTCTTATTCTATCAATTTAAAAAAAAGATATGGCCAATTTATACGCTCCCAAGCTACAATAAATACTGTTTGTAGTAAATGCAAGAATTATAAGCCTTTTGGGAAAAAAGCCATTCAAAAAGGCAAGATATCTCTATAGTATTTGGGTCGGGGGGAAGGGTTGAGGTGGGGGTCCGTGGGTCACACCTTTTTACAGCCACTGGGAGTGGTCCAAATCTTTTCCTGAGAACACTTTCTAAGGTAAATTGGTGTGCCTGAACACGAATCCGGTGTCAGAATCGGGGGTTGACAAAGAAATTTTCGAGTTTTTCCCCAAATTTCGGTTTATTTCGGACTTTTTTGACTTTGAAGGGGTATAACAGGGTCAAAAAGTGGTCTAAATATTTTGTTGCAGGTTTTGTTAGATCCGCCTCGATGTCAGCTTTCGTTTAAAAAAAAGAACGTCGAAAATGATGCATTTTAAACAGGGGATCTCCTACTTCGAAGTTTGGTGTCGGATCTAAAAATGACGCCTGGTCTTATGTTTGTCGTTGACGAAATGCCACAAATTTGAAATTTAAATTTTTTGTCGTTTCAAGACAAGTCTGCTCTTGGAAGCAAGTGCATCAGCTCGCAGCTGTCATTTATCGCTGTGTCCGTTATTTTTGGGTGGAATTTTGTAAACTTTCATAACGGAGACGCCCGAAGGGGCGCCAGTTCGCTTTGTTATAGATGTTCGGGTGTGATATCTGTTTTTTTTGTACTTTTTGGGAACCCAAATCTTTTTAATATTTGAAGATTTAAGTCAAAATCTTATTTTTTCGCTTCGAAATTAATAAGCACTGGATAAAATGGCTCTTTTTTCATTCAAAGTAGTCAATACCGTATTTCCTCTAATAAGGCCGCCCCCCCCCTAATAAACCGCCACCCCCTACTTTGAGGACCTGTATCTCAGTCTAGAGTAAATATTTTGCAAAATTGTTTTATTCGTTTTGTTAACTCACGCGAGCTCTACCGATTGCACTTTTCAGATTTTGGTTGAGCACCCGAAAATCTCGAGATCGAATTCCAAATTTTCCGATTTTTGGACATCCAAAAAGTAAGGCGGCCGGCCGCCTTATTAAGCAAAATACGGTAAGTACTTTTTTGGAAAATTGACTTTTTTGAAAATTTTGAGATTGCAACCTTGTAAATGTTATTTAGTTCACAGAATAAACCAGAGATAAACAAAACTTGAAACACATAGGTAAAAAGACAATTTGCGTCGAAGCGAACTGTACTTTTGGGTTTACTCAAAAGGGGAGGAAAGCTATTACCGTAAAAACTCTAATAGAAACCCTGGGGTCACTATTTTTCAACCTCCTAAAAATCTTGAAATTGTCAATCGCAAAAAGGCCTTAACCCCGAAATCCTAGTCAAAAAAAGGGGGGGGGTTACTATTAGAGAGGGGGTTTCTATTAGAGTTTTTACGGTAAGTAGATAGTCTCGACAATGGACCATTTAAAATTTTGTATACCGTATATTCTCTATTAAAGGCCTCCTCTCTAATAAAGGCGCCCCGTCAATGACCTATATCTCAGCCCAGAAAAATAATTTTGCAAGTCCGTTTTTTGCGTTTTATTAGTTAGCAAGAGTTTACCTAATTCCACTTTTCAGATTTTGCTTGAGCACCCACAAATCTCAAAATCGACCCAAATGTTTTCCGATTTTTTAGGATTGAAAAATAAAGTCCTCGGGCCTTTAATAGAGGCCTTGAGTATAGAATCCCCCCACGCAGAGTGCTCCGATGGAGGAGATAACATCATATTCGTGTTTCTCGACCCCGATTTCATGAGAAAGCCGGCTGTTTCTTTAATTATGAGAAAAAAAATTTTCGAACCACAGGGGGGTATCATGGTTTTTTTAGTCAAAATTTGAAAAATTTAAATTGGCGCCTTTTGAATTTTAAAGGGATTAAGGGCTGTATTGGGAGGGGAAGGGAATAAAAGGGGGCCACTAATGGGAGGCCATGGATTCTATACTGCAACCGGTTGGTATTTAATTTTGCTCGCTAATTTTTTATTTGCATTTTTCTCTACATTTTTTTTCGAATTTTTTAAAACTTTTAACATTATCGTGTAGCCCAAGATCTCAGCTTTTTGATGAACCATCAAACTATTAGGTTGATCCAAAAGTTCTTGGGCACCTTGAAAAAATTTATTTTCGATTTTTTATTCGCCGACTTCCATTTATTTCGCTCGATGCAGCACTTTTTGGCTGGCAAAGAATACGCAACAGAAGAAGCAATTTTAACAGATCTGCAAGTTTATTTTGATTCGAAACCGATTAGATTCTTTGTTAAAGGTATTGGGAGATTGCCTGAAAGATGGCAAAATGTTGTTGATGTTGAGGGAGATTATTTTGTTGAATAAAGATTTTGGAGAGCTGTTTTGTTGATGTGACTTCGAGTGATATCTCCTCTGAATTAGATCTGCAAACATTGGAATGATAAACATCATGCTAAAATATTAACACGTTAATAAAAAATCGAAAATAAATTTTTTCAAGGTGCCCAAGAACTTTTGGATCAACCTAATACATCGCATAATTTCAGAAATATAGACATTTAGGGGTTGAGACGAAACAACACCTATTTTTTTCAAACCTCGAAATCTTATCATTTCTGAAACCATTCAATAATGTTCAATAGCTTGTTGGAAAGCTGAGATCTTGCGCTACACGATAATGTTAAAAATTAAAAAAATTGACACAAAGATGTAGAGAAAAATGCAGCTATAAAATTAGCGGGCAGTATTAAATATTAGCCCCAATATAAACAAACATTCTTAAAAAATAAAAAATTTGCCCTAACTGACCATGTGACTGACCATTATTTTTTTTCTTCGTAAAAATATTGATATATAAAAAATATCGCCAAACTATTACGACATAAAAAAGTGTCCCGCGCGCATTTGAATTTGCCAAATTCTCATAGTCATCAATAAGTATGGTCCTTTAATAGCCTACCGGGTGCACCAAAAGTTCCCGGACAACTTTTAGATTTAATTGTAAAAGCAAAAATGTTAAAATAAAAATATTATTAATACACAGTTTTGTAGTTCTGAATCTCCTCTTTCAAATGGTATATCGAACATTTATTTCACTCAATAAAATGACCACCATTGGCATCAATACATAACTTGAGTCTTTTTGGAAAATTGTCAGTGGCATTCTGGATCATCTTCTGCGGAATTGCTGCCCATTCTTTGACCAGGGAAGCTACCTTGTGTGGCCTTACCTGAAGTCTAAAGCCTGCTCAAAGCCACACAAAACAATCGCAGCTTTGAAAGCTTCCCTCATCAAGGAATGGGCAGCAATTCCACAGAAGGTGATCAGAATGCCTTGACACCTTCCAAAAAGCACTATGTATTGATGCCAATGGTGGTCATTGAGTGAAATAAATGTTTGATGCCATTTGAAGAGGAGATTCAGGCTACAAACTGTATTAATGTATTTTATTTTAACATTTTTTCAATTAAATCTAAAAGTTGTCCGGGAACTTTTGGTACGCCCGGTACAACTATCTTTCCTCCCTTTTAAAGAAAAGTACTTATTAGCTTTTGTAATTTCTTTGATTTCTTAACTTTTTATGCCAATCCTGATGTTGTTCATCTGCTGATCTGCACAAAATATTTCAAAAATTACAAATTAATCACTCTCCTCTCTTGTTTGCGAATTGGTTTCAGCTTTTGAACCACACAAAAATTGCATTTATTCAGTTCCAAATACCGAAAAATTCAAAATCAAACCCACTGGCTAATAACACATAATAAACGTATTGTCGCCAAACTGGTTTGTGTAGAAGCCTAGTTTAGAAAAGGAATGGGAGCAGAACAACCCAATACTACTCCATTAATTGCTGGTTGATTTAGGGGGTGGGGATGTTTAGAACAGTGTGCTATAAGTAGTCAACTGATCAACTTGCGCTTTTTAACTGTTTTTGGGTGGAAAACGCCTGAAAAATGTAGGTAAACACAATGGATATTGCCCGAATTTTTTTTTTATTTGTCCGGCACTAGACCAGCCTGTGCTTAAGCACAAGCCAAAAAAATGATAGGTGGACTAAATCAGGTATAGAAAATGTCTTTCCGGCTGTTATTATTCGATTGTTTTTGAACGGTCTTGAATTTTTTTCTGCGCAACCTTGAGTGCTGGACTATAGCCCGGCTAGGTACGCCTATGCCCACCCTAGAAGGTAGGTTGAAAAGTAACTCCCCGTGGGCAGATATTAGAGCAGGGATGAGACCTCAAAATTTTGAAAATAAGGACATTTGCTCAAAATAAGGACATTTAAGGGTATTTTGGAGAAATACCGTAAATACTCTAATAAACGGGCCCCCTACAGTTAACCATTTTCAAATTGTTTGCTTTTTAACTAACATTGTTTATTTTTTAAAACGTACGACCACTCATTTTGTAGAGTTTGGAAAGATCTACAAAATGAGTGGTCGTACGTTCTAAAAAATAAACAATGTTAGGGTTAAAAAAGCAAAACAAATTTGAAAATAGTTAACTGTAGGGGGGGCCCGTTTATTAGAGTATTTACGGTATGCTATTTTATACAGTCTAGTCTCGTTTATCCGACACCCCCTCAAGTTCGTTCCCACCTCGGGTCCGACACTTTTTTAGCTCGTTTTTTGAAGTCTTTTGCCAGTTGTCTTCGGTCAGTTTAGTCCGAAATATCGCAAGGATTTAGATTTTACCGATCGCCTTTGTACATAACAACAGTTTTGCCGAAAAGACCCGCGGGTCTCGTTTATCCGACACTTCTTTTTAAAGAGATTTTTAAAAGATTTTTAAAAAAAAGAAGTGAGACCCGCGGGTCTTTTCGGCAAAACTGTTGTTATGTACAAAGGCGATCGGTAAAATCTAAATCCTTGCGATATTTCGGGCTAGACTGACCGAAGACGACTGGCAAAAGGCTTCAAAAATCGAGCTAAAAAAGTGTCGGACCCGAGGTGGGAACTTGAGGGGGTGTCGGATAAACGAGACTAGACTGTACAGTGTTTATTGCCATTTTCGTGCCAAACAATAAGATTTTGACAAAAAAATCTTGAAAGATTTGGAGTCCCCAAAATAAGGACAAATCTTAGTAATAAGGACAGATCACATCCCTGTATTAGAGGAAATTCGGTAGTTATCAAAATTCTCATAGTCAACTAACTTTTCGGGCTTTTCCGGGGCGGCCCGACCCGAATTTTTTTTCGGCCGGCAAGTGTGCTACTTTGAAAATCACGGTCGGGGCCGGCTCAGGCATATGCCTGCTTGTAACAGCCTCGCAGTCAATATATTTCCGCGCAAATCACACAAAATATCGTTTTTGACATTATTACCGAATAAATTTATGGATTAGAATGGGTTAAATTAAAATAAAAGTCTTTCAAAATCATATAGGAAAATGTATGGCCATTTTTTAGCGCACCCTATATGGGTGTTTTGTTGGTTAATTAAGATTGTTCAACCAAGCTGAGAATTGGCGTCAGTAACTATGTATTTGGCCTGTAAACACACTAAATACACATGATAATAAAAAAAACCCTCAGACAATAAACATCAGTCAATGAGTTAATGGAAAAAAGCAAGATTGTAAACAAAATGCAAAAAAGGTTAATAATAGTAGTATTGAATGAAGGTGCTACAACAACCCTCGGGCAATAGCTCATTGACCACATGTAAATATACACAGCAAAAACTGCAAATCTCAATTAACAAACAAGTGGCATGCTCGCCCACCTACCTACCTAGCTAACATTCCAGCCAAACAAGCCCTTGTGCAGAGCACATCTATTGTAGAACACAGGTGCTTGGGCAGTAGTGGTTTTAGAAATAAAGCAGGTAATACACAGTATATTGTCCCAGTCAGCCATGGTCTTGAAAAAGTGTAGTGTGTATAGAGTTTATGCTGGTCGGCAGCTAATAAATAGCACCTGAAATTTATACACAAATTAATAGTTTATTAAATTTGTGGGAATTGTATCGAAACATTCACTTGAATGCCAACTAAATGGGTTTGGAACTTTTTATTTAGAAAAAAATGAGATACCGTATTTCTTCTAATTGCCGCACATGTGCGCTTATTTTTCAATCACCCGAAAATCGGAAATTTTCAAATTCGATCTAGAGATTTTGGGGTGCTTAACTAAGATCTGAAAAGTGGAATCGGTAGAGCTCGTGGGAGTTAAGAAAATGCATCAAACAGCTTAGCAACATATTCACTCTGCTGCGAGATATAAGTCTTTAAAGTTAGGGGTGTGCGGCAATTAGAAGAAATACGGTATATGGATTTAAGGGGATGGGGAAGGTGGGAGCGGCATGCTCTAATGGAGCAGCACCCCCAGAGGGGGTCGGTTACCTTGAAATCTTAGGAAAAATTCTAAGCAAAAAAGGAGAAGAAAGTCGTATGCAGAATTGAAGAAGTCAAGGATCTTCAAGGATCCGCATCATGCAATCAATGGTCAAAGGTCTCCATATAATCGGCTGTGCTCATAAAAAGATACTGTATTTTCTCTGCTAGAACGGCATGCTCCATTAGAGCGGCATGCTCTAATGGAGCGGCATCCCCATAGGGGGTTTGAAAAATGCAGCGGCAGTTATAGACGGAAAACTTTAGCTCGAAAAACACTTTTGTCTAAATGGGATCGTTTTGAAGTTTCTACCGTAAATGTTCTAATAGAGCCCCCCTCTCGACTTTGAGGGCCTGAATCTCGGAGCAAAGTCAATATTTTGCAAAGCTGTTCATTGTATTTTCTTAACTCCCACGAGCTCTACTGATTCTGTTTTTTAGATCTTGAATTTACCCAAAATTTTCCCGATGTTCGGAGGGTTGAAAAATAGAGCCCCCGGGGGCTCTATTCCAACATTTACGGTGATTGCGCATTTTACAGTGATATGGATCTTATCGCTAACTACTTGAATGATTCTGAGGAAGGGCAAGAAATGGGCAAAGCAAAATCTCAGAAATCTTACACCACCGAATTCAAGCTCAAAGTTGTCAAGCATGCGCAGCCATCAGAAGGCTGCAAGAACTCGGCTAGAAAAAAGTTTGTAGTCAAACGCTCTACTCCAGGATTGGATAAAGCAGAAAAAGAAGCTGCATAGGATCAAGTAAGCGTTTGATTTCCTATAATGTTTGTTCACACCTTGTTTTCAGATATTCCTAACCTACTGGAAATTTTAAGAATAGATTGCAAGCAGGATTCCGGCCAGTGCTCTTATAAAAACGTGGCAGAACAAGTCAGAATTTTTGGTGGAGTTCGTTAAAGCTTTTGCCTCTTCTTTTTTCACCTGTCAAGGCGTCTTTGCGGCAAATCAGACAGCCGTGTATCTCGATCCGTCTGGTGGCAAGTGAATTGACGAGCGTGGAATAAAAAAAATATTCATAGTTCTTTAAAAGCAAAAAAAACCCAGTTTACTTTAGGTTTCAAAGAAGGCTGATTCCGGAGAGACAATTCAACTGATGCACAGCGTGTATCAAATCGAGGAGCAGTGGCTGCAATAGGAGAAGCATACCAAGAACAGGATGAAGAAAATGGCTGTTTAAGTGACAAATCCTTGCAATGTGAGAATGAAGTCAATACAGTCGAGTCCCACTATAGTGCGATCCCACTATAGTGCGATCCCACTATAGTGCGACCCTGAGACTGATTTGGTTGGCCAGAAAAGAAACCCCACAAAATTTACTCCCAATATAGTGCGACCCGCTACAGTGCGACACCCGCTATAGTGCGACACTGTGGCCGGTCTCCTGTAAGAAATTTCATCCCGGTATACTGCGAATTTTAAAAAAATTATTTGAAATTTAATGTCTTGCAACGAAAGAAGTTATTTATTTGTTTTGGAGCAGTTTAAATTTATTTTCCGCTGCTTCTCCGCTTGTTTTTGCCATCTCGTTTCTTTTTTCGTGCTTATATTTGGTTATTGATCCTTCTATAGTGCGTATAACACAAAAGTTTGGTGAAAGAAACCCGCTATAGTGCGATCCCACTATAGTGCGACTACCTTCCGGTCCCCAGAGTCGCACTATAGCGGGACTCGACTGTAGTATCGGACTGGCGTAAGAAATGTTCCCTTAAATACACGAAAGAGGCTGAGTAAAGATAGCGTGACCGCGAAGGAATGTTGCAGTTTGTGTTGAAACGTGTTGCAATTATTAAAGTGAACATAGCTTACAACAATACAACTCGGTATTATGAAAAAGGTTATGGCGGTAAAGGACCATGCTTTTTTCACGCACTGGCAACTTCTCTTTCGTCTCAAACTGTACTCTTTTGAGTCGTTTGAAACAATTCAAAAGAGTATATATTAAGAGACCAAAGAGAACTGTCCCTCGCCAATTCAAATTTTGCACATGCCGCTGCGAGCGAAAACCATGGTCCCTTACAAAGTTTTAAAGGGCACCTGAATTTCATTGGTATTGGGTTGGTGCATAATTAACGTCGGTGTTTTTATTTGCACACTGTTCAACAACAACCCAAATACAAGTCCGCCTATAACATTTCTGAATATTATTCTGGAGCATATTCACCCTCTACATCAATAACAGCTTCCCATTTGTTCGGTAGCCGATCAATTCCGCGAGCGAAGAAGTGAGCATTTTTGACGTAATCAGAAATTGTGGCCGATATTAAAGCGTGGATTACGTCAAAAATGCTCACTTCTTCGCCCGCGGAATTGATCGGCTACCGAGCAGGGTGAATATACTCCAGAATAATATTCAGAAATGTTATAGGCGGACTTGTATTTGGGTTTTCTTAAATAGTGTGCAAATGAAAAAACCGACGTTAATTATGCACCAACCCAATATTTATCATTTTTGAGTTAAACACCCTTTTTATGATGATAATATTTTTTACTTATTCGGCATTTTTTTTCACAGTGAACGTTTTAAGATTTTTTGAGTTCGTCCTAACATACGAACTCACCCCCACTTGATTCAAAATCGTGTTTTTGGCATTGTGTTTTTGACCCACTTTTTGATCACTTCTCTCAGGCAAGTTACCACCCATTTTGTAGCCAGAAAGATGAGCTATTAAATGGTTGGTAACTGGACTTAGCTAAGCCTAAACCTAAGATTTTTCTGAGCCAAAATTCGATGAGGAATCTGAAAAACGCTTCAGAATTTGAGAAAAAAAATTAAAAAGTGTATGTTAGGATGAACTCAAAAAATCTAATTAAAGCGTTAACTATGACAAACCGTTCTTTTAACTGAACTTTGGCTAGGTCAAATCTACATTTACCGTAATGTTTCTAATAGAAGCCCCCCTCCTTCTTTTTTAACTAGGATTTCAGAGTTAAGACTCTTTTCAATTTACAATTTCAATATTTTTAGGGGTTGAAAAATATAAGCCCCTGGGCTTCTATTAGAAACATCACGGTAATTGCCTTGTTTGGGACAGCCCTGATATGCCTTTTGGTCATTTTAGTCGAATCTAACAAATAAAGCCTAGGGAGGCGGCTGTTTTTTCCTGTCTCCACCGTATATTTTACACCCCCCCCCCTCTTCCTAACTAACCTGCCAAATCCCCTACAAAAAAAAATAAGAGCCACAGCTCTACACATAAATAATTTTCCAAAAATGACAACATCAAAAATTTTAGCTATACTCCAACTCAAGCCCCACACACAAAAATAGCATAGAAGTGAGAGAAAAAAGGCAAAAATTCACAGACCGCACTCGCTACTACAAAATAAACAAAGGCAAAAGTTTGAGAAAATCTCTTCTCTCCAACTCTAGCCCCTCTCTTCGGCCATCAGCATCATTCATTTACTACTGCTGCTGCTGCTGCTTTCAACTAGGTCGTCGCCCAGTGCTGCTACTTCCCACATTTACACAGGCGCACTGGTCCAAAGCCTGCTGCACCGACCCGTTTATCCCAAATCCACCCAGTGACATTTTTTGCTCTTTTTGTTCTTTATCAAAAATTCTGCTTTTTGCGTAATAATAATGGGAATAGTGACAAAGGGTGGAAAGGCGTGAGCACAGGTAATAATGGGGAACTGAACAAATAGGGCTGACTTTAAGTATCTGTATTTTTGCTGGGAAAAGTATATAAATACATGTGTTGGTTATTGGACAGTGGTTTTCGGTGGCCTGTCCACTTTCACGGGGTAAAATCCAATACCGTATTTCCTCTAATTAACGCACCCCCCCCCTTGATTCAAAATCGTGTTTTTGGCATTGTGTTTTTGACCCACTTTTTGATCACTTCTCTCAGGCAAGTTACCAACCATTTTGTAGCCAGAAAGATGAGCTATTAAATGGTTGGTAACTTGCCTGAGAGAAGTGATCAAGTGGGTCAAAACACAATGCCAAAAACACGATTTTGAATCAGAGTGCGAATTAGAGGGAATACGGTAGGCGACTGAGCCTTTCCAATACCGTATTTATTCTAATAGAACGACACCCCCTATTTCAAAAAACGTGTTTGTGGCATTGTGTTTTTGCCCACTTTTTGCAAACCATCCTCAGGCAAGTTACCACCCATTTCGTAGCTCATATCACTGGCTGCAAATAAAGGGTAAATGACAGTTGGCACCGGTGCCAACTGACCACTTGGTTATCTTTTAATGGCAATACCTATTTGCAAGTATTTTTTTTGTATTCAAAGCAACCATAATAACCGCAGTTTTGCAGAAATTCGAATCACTAAACAGAATTTTGAAAAAAAACTTAGTTGTCGAAATATAAGCTAAAGTTGGAAAACAGTCAGCATTTATCTATATTTTCCTAAATTTGATCATATCCCAGCAAGCAAGCGTTTTTTTAAATTCTGTTCAGTGATTCAGACTTCTGAGGAAATTTCGGTTACTATGGTGGTTTGGAAGAAAAAAATTACCTGAAAATTAGGTATTGCCATTGAAAGATAACCAAGTGGACAGTTGACACCGGTGCCAACTGTCCTGTGTCCGCAAATAAAGTGGTAACTTGCCTAAGAATAGTCTAGAAAGTGAGTTAAAAACACAATGCCAAGAACACGATTTTGAACGAGGGGGGTGTCGTTCTATTAGAATAAATACGGTAAGCTGCATGTTTAATTAAAAATTTTTTGTCACAAGAGGAATCTAAAAAGAAGAACTACAGGGTGGGGCAAATTTTTTGCCGCTATTTGTTCTGCTCGTATTTTTTTGAATTTATTGCGTCTCGACGAGATCTTTTTTTAGTTCGATAGAGGACATGCAGAATGTCACTTTATTTGCCATTGTTCATTGATGTTTTCATGTTGTGATGACTTACAAAAGTTACGTTTGATTTTCAGCTCAAATGGAATACTCAATCGAACAAAAGGAATTGACAGTGATCTGGTACGGAAGGCACGGATCTCCGAAGCAAGTGCAAGTCGATTATCGCCGAATGTACGGAATCGTCGGTCCGATCTTCATCGAGGGCAATGTCAACCATGAATCGTATCTAAATCTTCTTCGTCACCAGTCTCTTCCGATTGTCCGTCAATGGTCTCAGAATGCTTTCGATGAAATGATCTTGCAGCAAGATGGAGCACCACCGCATTATAATCTGGACGTTTTCAATTGGCTGAACCGCAAGTTTCCGCTGGATGAGTCGCTCCTCTGCAAATCGTCCTGCTGCGTATCGTTGGCCGCCGTACTCGCCTGATCTGACGCAGTGTGACTTCTTCCTCTTGGGATGGATCAAAGACAAAGTCTACCGAACGCAGCCCGTCGATCTCGAATATCTGAAGCAAAGAATCAGCCGTGCCTTCACAGAACTGCCTAAAGATATGGTACAACGAGCTATGAACAGTTACGGTCGTCGTCTTCAGCGCTGCATCGATGTCCAAGACCGAAGTGTCGAACAAGCCTATGGGAATATCGAATGTAAAATGTTAAATTTTGTTGCTAAACTTTGTTGTTAATGTCGTTATAAACTTTTGTTGTCCATGTTTGGTGTCATTCTGCTGACCCTGATCTCCTCTATCGAACTAAAAAAAAGATCTCGTCGAGACACAATAAATTCAAAAAGATACGAGCAGAACAAATAGCGGCGAAAATTTGCCCACCCTGTACACTCCGTTTTCTCCTATCTTTATACAGTTTACTTTCCGAACATTTTTCTTGTGATGGGTTTAGTCATGGCAGGCCTGAATTATTGCAATCTACGGTATATATTTTTATTTTACCCGTTTGAAACGTACGTTTTTATCCTAAATTTTACAAATCTCATTTTCCTCCTCATAAAATCATAAACTGAAAAACATAAAGTCTCAACACGAGTCGTACCCGGTTATAAATTCCGGTATTGCCGAAATTTGAGGTCGGTTAACCGGTATGACTCGGTTTTTACTCAGTTGTTTTTCGTCAATTAACCGCGATTTCGCTTCATTTGGTTCTTTCGTTCGGTTTATTGACCAAAAGACCGGTGCGCTTATAAACTCGATAAACAAATACAAACAAAAATATAGCTTTTTATCTCGACATGAAAACTACAAGTTTGCGTTTTTTGAATTTTGACACACCGTGGGCGCTTCAAAAACTGTAAATTTTTGAATTTTATGCTTTTTTAGCAGTTGAAAATATCTCAAAAGAAGAATCACAATATAAATAAGACTTTCTTTCTTTTCCCATGTGCGCCCGCTTGGCCTAGTGGATTTAAGGCGTCGCTCTCCTAAAGCGAAGACCGGGGTTCAAATCCCCGAGTGGGTATGTTCATTGGATGGAGGGCCCTGCCTTCCATTCATTTTTCGTTATCAATGATAAGATAAACCAGTAAGGAATCCTTAAATTAGTAATCATTGCAAGGGACAGTACCCCATGTGCACCCCCCCCTCGAAAAACTTTTTGTACTTTTAAATAAAAGTACCCATTTTCTGCTGAAAATATTTATTCTGAGGCAATCCAATGGGCGATAATTCCTCAGCAATCCGAATCATAAAGCAGAATTTGAAAAAAATACTTAGTCGCTGAGATATGACCATAAGTTGGATGGTCATTTTTTGAAGTGTATATAGTCTAAGTTATGATCATATCTCAGCAACCACTTTTTTTCAAAATTCTGTTTATTGGTTTTGATTCCTAAGAAAATACGGCATACTACCGTAAAAACTCTAATAGAAACCCCGGGGTTACTATTTTTCAACCTCCTAAAAATCTTGAAATTGTCAATCAAAAATGGCCTTAACTCTGAAATCCTAGTCAAAAACTATCAGAGGGGGTTTCTATTAGAATAATTACGGTATTTGATTATTAAGATTGCGTCATAGTACCACTAACTTTCTGTCGTAACGAAAATGTTTTTCACCCGGACGATTATTTGTGGAAAATATTTTTGACTGATCATAAATGATTAAATATAGTTACACATCCACCAAACATATGTAAAATCTTTAGCATAAATTGTCGCAAATCTCAAGGGTCAATGGTCTTAGATGCTCTATGTCTCTTGGTATAGATGAGGGATGCGTGGACAATATGATTGGTTATTTATGATCATTAATGATCTTTATTGATCATTTGGTCAAAAATAATTTTTCAAAAAAAAAAAAACATGTTTACTATATACGACCAGAGTTGTGAATCGGGCTATGCAAAGATGCTTAAAAAGCAATGTATCGTGCAGTTTGAGCAAAGACCCTTACGGCCACGAACTGTTCTTTGTTCAACCATTCGACCAATTAAAAATTATCAGTCGCAATTTCAAAAAGTAGTATTATTACTGAGATACCACCCACTTTTTAAAAATAACGATCTTAATTGTGGTCATATTTGGTCGTCAAGCAAAATACTTTTAGAATTTTGACGACAAATAAGTCTTTTTAAAGACATTCTGCACACAAAAAAGTCTCAAAAAACCAAAAAAAGTAGATAAAACCCCCAAAAAAACAACACAATTTGTCGTGAGTTCGATTCCCAGTGGTAGCGTGACCACTTTTTCTGATCTCTACTACAGAGAAAATCTATTACCCCACACCAAAAATAAGAAAATCAGCAGTCCATTAATTAATCAACTCATTGATTAGCCAGTCTCTTGCCTGCTTTAGAGTAGCGAAATGAGGCAGTGGAGCATACTCAAAAATACTTAGACATTGCATTAACCACCACCCACCACCGCGCTTGTGTGTTTTTGGTGGTGTATTCTCTAGCACAACCCCCCACAAAATTAACAAAAACAACAACATTAGTACAAGCAATAAAGACAGGTAAGAATTAGAGTGGCGCTACCACTACATTAGCTTCTTTATTGAATTTGGGCCAGTTTTCTACTAATGAGCACACAAGAAATAAGAGACGACCAAAGCAAATAGGTAGACACACCACTACCAAGAAATTCGAGAAAAACAAACCTTAATTTTTTTGGGTGCATGCTGTATTGGTAGGCAAATATGGTGAGGGTTTTGGAAAGTAGGGTTTGCACAGTTAAGTAAAGTTAAATACAGTTAACCCCTACAGTTAAACATATAGGCCGATATAACACACTTAAACATATAGGCAGATATAGCACATTTTTTAGTGCTTTTGCAGAATTTTTTTGTACTTTTGCCTAAAAATACCCATTTTTGAATAAAAAAATTATACTGACACAGTCTAGTTTTCAAAATTTTCTCAGGAATTCAGCTCATAAGGCAAAAAATTCAAATTCGTGGTTTCTGCGATATAACCAGTGTGGCATCATTAGCCGGCTGGGACACATGGCTGAAGACAAATTTAGGTCTGGGTGAGGTTTTTTTTTTGCGAACTGCCGGTTGAGGTGATCGAGTAGAAAACCACACTATATATACCTATAAGTTGGTCAGTTTTTTTTTAAATTGCATTTACTTGCATTAAGTGAAATGATCACGAGGAAAAAGACATTTTATAATTGGGGCAAAAATAGTGGGACGGCTGGTGGTCGAGCTTTCATGGGGTACTCTTATATCGAGACTCCATTTCATTGCGAATATGACACCACGGGGTATATGACCAAACTTTTTTTTTTGAAGCAAAATATCAGCAAACCTAAAAAAATCTTCCAAAAAAATAACTACTAAAAAATTCCAGCTAATGCATTATTCCGGACACACACCCATTTCCGCAGCTAAAGAAGATATCTGCAAAAGACAATGAAGATTTTTAAAAGCATGCCAAACCAATCTTTCTAAAACCAATCTAGCCAAAACAACAGAATGGAAGAAGAAAAAAGTAGGAGAAAAATTTCTTTTCTTAATTTTTGGCTAAAAACAAAGAATAAGGACTACTACTCCTACTCAAATAGACACTTGTCAATAAAACACACAAAAGAGATTTTTGTCTCTAACCATTTCTCCAACCTGAATTTCCGCCTGGCCACACCCAAAAACAGTGGCCCAAACAGCTAAAAACAAACTTTTTTGGACAAAAAAAGTTTTATTGAGCCACACAGTTGTTTCATCAAAAAAGCATAATTTTTTAAATTCGCGCCTTTTTTTGGCGTTCTGTTTTTTCGTGTTTTTAACATTTGGAGACACGCGTTTGAGCCACTCCTAACGCGGAGTGGCCCACCCTACGCCTAAGGCTAAGGCGCAAAAAATTTACTCGGAAATGACCACAAATTTTTTTATTTTTCCAAAATTATTCTGTTATTGCCGTCTTGTAGCTAAGATTCAGGGCTACCAGATGAGCTATTGATAAAGTAGATATTGTTTTAAAAAGAGACTCTTGATCAAAAATGCATATAGAGAGACTTTTTGAGATAAAAAAGAAAGAATGCGCACAAGAATCCTTACTCAAATTCGAGTCACGATTCTTAGGCGTATTCTCATTTGGTAGCCTTAAAGCCTCAACTGCACGATGTCAGCAACTGCATAAGCAACGGGCAAATAAAAAAAACCGCCCCAAATAAATAAGCGAGGATTCTGTTTCCGAGATTCTTAGTGAGTAGTCTGTTTTAGCATCCGCAAACAGCCTCTTCATTGTGAATGCGCCTCAATTGATAGGAAAAAAATTCTTTAACCGGAACCGAAAACCAGTTCTGATAAAACCGGTTTTTATAAACCGACCGGTCTAAAAACCGACCGCTAGCTACCCTAGTAAGGCATGGTACTTGTCCATGCACCAGAAATACTTTTTTTGGTTCTTATGCATTATCGGGACTACCTGGTTTTACTGTCATTTCTGCTAATGATTGCACAAAATTGTCTTGACGCGACATCAAAATACCCAGAAACAGAACTGAGTTGTTTTGTTCACCTTGTTGGTATTATTAGAATTGTTGTTAATAATTTCGGTTGAGTTTTAGGTATGAAGTTTCGCGAATTGCCGAGAGGGGGAAGAAGAGAGTGTCAAACTGCTACAAAATTACAAGCTGCTTTCCATAAGCCTAAGAATAAGCATGGACGATAACCGATGAAGATAATTAAAATTAATATGTTTTCAATGTCGTGGGACGCATAGATGACAGTAAAACCAGGTAGTCCCGATAATGCATAAGAACCCTTTTTTTGAATCAGATTTACTTATTTTCGCATCAGTAGTTTGATTTGATGCAAACATAAGTAATTTCTGGTGTAAAAAAAAGGTGCGTCTACCGTTTCAGCACAAAACGAAATTTATTTCGTTTTGTGCTGAAACGTCATATATTTTAAATATTATTGTAGCCAATTCAAATTGTGTAATTTTTAAAGGTGCCATCAGCAATCAAAAGACGACATTCAGCAGCCATTCGTAAATCTGTCTCTGAGCAGAACATGACGAGACCCATTTCGAACCATCTAGTCTATCCAGGTTCAGTGAAAATGACCTATCCAACCCATTAGTCACGTATAGGGGCGAAAGATTGATTGAACCATCTAGTCTTCCATATACTTGCCTCGGAACCGGAAGCCTCTTACGGGAATATATCCACTCTCTTATACTGGGGGCAAACCACTGAAAGTGGCTAATGTGACTCAAGGTGTGTATCACACATACCATAAGCGTAAGAACTCAAGGCACTACTCCGGGCTAAAACTTCCGAAGGGGCATCACTCCGCTCTCCTTACTCTACTGGGGGAAACCGCTGAAGGCACTCAGGACCATTCACTAGGGCGATTTTTACAAATAAAAACACAGACTGAAAATATTACTGCAATAATGCTCAATGTAATATAAAAACATCAAAAACTTACACAATTTGAATTGGCGCCAATAATATTTAAAATATATGACGTTTCAGCACAAAACGAAATAAGTTTCGTTTTGTGCTGAAACGTCAATACCCCAAAAAAAATCTGTTAGTAATTATTACAAAAAAGTAGTAGCAGGTCCGATTCCTATTTGGATCACATCTTTTTTTCCTCCGCTGTTTACTATAGTGTCTAATTCGATTTTTCACACCCAATAAATCGGCCAAATGACTGTGGAGGACATAAAAGAAAATCAAGAAATGATCTGCGGCAAATTGAATACCCCTCAGTATTATTGTTCTTGTGCTCTCCATTCTTCTCTTTTCTAAAGTGCTTGGTGTGAAATTCTTGCTTGATGTGTTGTTTTTGTTGTTTGTGGTTGGAAGAATGGCTGGTGATGCTGCTGCTGTTATGGGGTGGAGCAGGAGGAAACCTGTTGAAAAGGATGAACACAACACCATTGACATTTATTCTTTTCTTGTTCTTCCTTCTAATCACACAATCACCTCCTATTCTTCCTTATATTCTTGTTCAGAAAAAATGCTGTTATAATATGATCGAAAATAAAGGGGAAATCAACTTGTTCTTGATTGAAAGTAGTGGAAAAATATTAGCGAGCTCTTTTTTCATATGGGCTCGAAAACGTAAGTAAAATTTGAGGGAAGGCTATGCATCGTGGAAGGATCTAAATTACGACCAACTCTCACCGGCTTCCGCTGTTTCAATGTTGGGCCCTATTCACCTTTAGGTGCCCACATTTTTTGCCTTGGTCCGCCCTGTTGTTTTTTTTCTTAAAAATTGTCTTGGTTCCATTGTCCATTAGAGTTATTTCAATATGACCACCTTCAAAACAACAGGGGGGACCAAGGCAATTTAAAAAAAAGGGAGGGAGAGACCAAGGCAATTTTTAAGAAAAAAACAACAGGGGGACCAAGGCAATTTTTAAGAAAAAACAACAGGGGGGACCAAGGCAAAAAATGTGGGCACCTAAAGGTGAATATGGCCCACTGTTGAGCTGCCGAAAATATTCCAAGGTTTTTAGTGGTACTGGTTCGGAACGGTTCGACCCCAAATATTTTGGTCAAAAAATATCAGGAATTCATTGAAATTGTGAATCATTAGTTCTTAAAATGGGTTGTTGTGCTAAACTTTATATCGGATCGAACGTTCAAATCCCCCTAGGTGCACACCTTATTCATTTTTTATTAAGTTCACTGATTTCTAGGGTTAAAAACTATCGAGGAATCGATTGGAATCATTTCCAGCACTACTTTACTGTCACCAAATGCCATAATTTTTAGATTTCATGGAAATGTCCATCAAAATAACAGGAAACCAACCAAAATGATGCGTACTTAGTTTTATATCGTCTGAGCCTCCACCAGTTTTATTTATTTATTTCTCACAACGCATTTTGTAACTTTCGAGAGTCAGAATTTCATGAGCAAACAAAAAAAATGTTTTCACACCAAAATCTCTACAGAAAAATCAGGTAGATAACAAAGGTTTGAACAGGGAAGAAATGAGTATTTTTGGTGGGTAGGATTTTGGTATTATTTTGGAACTGTCGTTTTTTTGCGATTTTTATTTACATGGTAATTTACAACCATATACCGTATTTCCTCTAATAAGCGCCATATAAAAAATCTGGAATTTCTTAAATTTATTCTTCGCCTTTTATACCCAGTATTTATTTTTGAACGCAGCATATGTTATATACCAAAATGTAGCGCAGATTCCCAGCTACATTTTGGTACATAACATATGCTGCGTTCAAAAACAAAAACCTGGTATAAAAGGCGGAGAATGAATTTAAGAAATTCCAGATTTCTGGGGAGGGCGCTTATAAGAGAAAATGCGGTACTGAAAATGACTCCAGGAAGCAGAGCTAAATTTATGAGTATAAGCTTATAAATAATCATGTAAACTAAAATTGCAAAAAAAACGTTACTTTAAAAATAATACCGAATAGTTCGGGGACAACCCTGGGTAGGATGGCATGGAATTGGACATCGTTGAAAAATTTTAAATTATAACTCTAACTTATTATTTTTTATTTATTTATTTTTCTGTATGATAGCTCAAATAAAAGCCCAGAATGATGGCTACATTTCAGTGTATTAACCGTGTGAATTGAAGAATAAAGTCAGAAAATATCAATCACAAGAGTCAAAGAAAAACCGGAAAAACCATCGATTTTCGAAAATTCAGCATATTTTAGCCTGTAAATAGCTCCAGTAAGTGTGAAATCCTGCGCTGATGATCTTGTTAGATAGCCAATAGTGTGAGGATCATTTCGAAACCATACTTGTAAATAAGAAAAGAAAAATAAGGTTTGCACCCAGTGGTAGTCGAACCTGTGACCTATGCGTATATAAAGTTCATACATATCACCCCCTCTTGCCACCCCCTCTCTCAAGCACTGAAACAGCACCCCTTAAAGGACCATGGTTTTTGAATGCAGCCTGCATCTCCGAATTTTTGTTTGACAAATACCGTATTTAACTCGACCACGCTCGACATCACATACACTTTTGCCATATAAGTGACATAATTTTTGAAGTAGAAGATAGCTTCAAATCTAAGCTTTCATTATGTATATAACGCATAACAAAATATGATAAAATCACAGAATAAGTTGATTAAACACGAATTCGACCTTGACTAGCCTATGTGAGCACCGGGATAGTCTCTTGGCTATTTCAATTTTGTAGTTGGCTTTCATTTGTATCTTTTGCTTTTGAATGATTTCGAGGCATTATAAAATAAGTACATTTTATAACTATGGGAAGAAAAAATTAACAAAGAAATTATGGCAAATCTACAATTACTAATGACTAATTTTCCCACTCATAATACTCCAAATAAAAGAAACAATATCAGTTGCATAACAAAATACGTTTAATTCGCGCGGGTTTAGTTATATCATGTAGATCAGTCGATTTACCCTTAGATCTGATGCTAAAATTAAAAAAGGCATGTGTCCCGGTCCCGGGCTATTGACCACCATTTTTCGATTGGTTGGCAAGCACAAAATAGATTCCTACATCCGAATTAGGGATGGAGGACGGTGGGGACGAGACGGATCGTCCAGTCCCGGAAGGTTTTTAGGGCTTTTTCCCGTCCCAGAAAAATATTTAAGGGTAATTTTTGAATTCCCGGATTTATTGTCCCGTCCCGACTTTTGAAAATCTGTCCCGTCTTCAGAATTCGAAAATCCTAGTAAATGAAAAATTAGAATCATTTGAAACTCCCGCCAAATTTTGAGGAAAATATTAGGTTGTCAAACGAGAATATACAGTAGCGGAAAAAAGTAATGTCTCACCAACTATTTTTTTGTTTTTTTGCTCGTAACTTTTTTTTTATTGAGTGTATCGGAAAAGTGTAAAAAGTAAACTTATTCTATACGTTTTCCTCTATCTTTTAAATATAAAACATTGGGACTAGAAAATTTACGTTTACAATAATTTATGACATTTAAAACCGCGCCAATTTGTGTTACCTATTTGTTTAGTCATTATTTTTACAAACGTATGAAAGCTTTTGTCTACACTAATTCTTCTCGTTCAGATAATTATGGCTGGAAAGAAAAATCTTGAATTGCGCTCAAAAGAAGCTATCGTACAAGGCTCAAAGAATGGCCTTTCAAGCGTGGAGCTCGCCGACATGTTCAAAGTTACCAAGAGTCAGATCAATCGAGTTTTGAAGCAAGTCCGTGAGTCGAAAAAGGTGCAAAAGCTCCCGAAGAGTGGCCGGCCTCGCAAATATGCAGAGCGGAATGATCGAGCGCTCGCAAAAATTGTCAAGGATGATCCGAAGAAGACGGCTACTGACGTGACCAAATATGCAAAAAAGTGTCTCAAGCTGGGGATTACCACTCGTACGGCTAGGAACATTATCGTGTAAGTGCATGTTTTGGTTAAAAATGATTTTCTGATGCTTGTCTTCAGACGTGCCAGTTTGCCTGCTGCCAAACCGTCGAAAAAACCGTGGATTTCAAAGAAGAATGTCAAAGCTCGTCTAAAGTTTGCCCGCGATCATTTGGACTGGTCTGTTGCCGACTGGGGAAGAGTGCTCTGGAGTGATGAAAGTAAGTTCAATTTGTTCTCTTCCGATGGTATTCGCTATGTCAAAGGAAGGAACAATCCGAAGTATCAGGTTCCAACTGTGAAGCATGGTGGAGGCCCTCCACTGGAGGGTCCGTAATGATATGGGGTAAATTTGGAAAATTTTTAATTGATTTAGTTCATTGTGTTAAGGTGCTTTTTTACGAGATTGTGTGGGTAAATTGGTCCGAGTCGAAGGAACTATGTACGCAAAGGACTACAAAAATATTTTGGAGGACAATATGATCGAATTCGCTATTACTCGCCTTGACGCCGATTGGATATTCCAGCAGGACAACGATCCAAAACGCACCTCAAAGCTCCTGAAGGCATGGTTCGCGGACGAAAACGTGCAAGCTCTCGAATGGCCGTCCCAATCTCCCGATCTGAATCCAATCGAGCATCTGTGGGAAGAGCTGGACAGAAGAATCCGAGCCAAAAGTTTCGCCAAAACAGCGGCTTTGTTCAAGGTTCTTATGGTCGAAAATACCGATGTTGTTATGAAACTTGTTGAGTCTATGTCGCGTCGTTGTCAAGCTGTTATTGACGCGAAAGGTTATGCTACAAAGTATTGATAGTTAATAAACTGTTTTGGTCACACAATTGCGTTTATTTGGTAGCTACAATTAGATAACAATGAAGTGGGACATTACTTTTTTCCGGCCTAAAAACTTGGCGCGGTTTTAAATGTCATAAATTATTGTAAACGTAAATTTTCTAGTCCCAATGTTTTATACTCAAAAGATATAGAAAAACGTGTAGAATAAGTTTACTTTTTACACTTTTCCGATATGATCAATAAAAAAAGTTACGAGCAAAAAAACAAAAAATTAGTAGGTGGGACATCACTTTTTTCCGCTACTGTACTCTAACAATATCTAGATTTTGTCTGTAACGTAAAACTGGGACCAAATCTATTGAGTGTATTTTTTTGTTTCACGTTTACTGAATATTTTTCATGAAATGAAACAGGCTTGCCAGATTCTTGTTGTCAAATTTCCTGTTTGTGTCCCGACCGGAAAAATCATTGTCCCGTCCCGGAATTTTGCTTGGTCCCGGATTCACGTCCCGGGGAAATTTTTTTGGCTGTCCCGTCCCGGTGTCCCGTCCCGGATTTTTTTTCAAAATTTTTGTCCCGTCCGGACGATCCTCCATCCCTAATCCAAATAAAACAAAACAATAAAACAAATAAATAAAACCACAGCTGAACCCCCAAAAAATGGAAGCAACAATACCCGACAAAATCTTGGGAAAAAGGAAAAGTTCAAACACAGTTATTACGTCGAACTCGTGTCGAGACTAATGTTTTTTGGTTGAAATTGTAAACATAAATCATAAAAAATTATTTCGACTTCATTCGCGCGTCTAACTTACCCCGTGAAAGTTAACAACTTAATAATAAGCACAATGAATGTGGCACACACAAACTTTCTCCATCCCCTTACGTCTGCCTTTTATTCTGTGTGTGACATAATGAAAAAAATGTTTGTTGTTGTCTCCTATGCTCTCAAGCACTGAAACAGCACTGTTTTGGAGGGGTGTTGTTGCAAAAAGGGCTGATGCTTTAACTGCTGGTTTAGCTGGTATGTATATGCGCAAAAAGAGCAGCAATAAACCAACGAATTAAAAAACAAAAAGAGAAGGTGAAAACAGAGAACACCATGGTTTTGCTTCACCAAACCAAGAGCTGGAATGCCAATTTCCACAAATTAGTGACTAATCATAGTTGTTCGTTGCAATTTAAAATGGCAATCAATTGGAAACGAATTGGCGTGATGGCTGAGTCTGATACGAAAATTCCACTTCTAATGAATCGTTTCCATGGAATGTCGTGGTGACATTTGCGCCTGAGGTGTGGATAGCGGATTTTCATTTGGGAGATTGATATTTTGTGAACCGGTATTATTGGCCCCACTCTTCGAAATGTCATTTGCAGCCGGTAAATTCCGGACGCGAAATTTACGGCCCAACAAATATGGACCACGTTGTCATTTGCCAACTGATTTTTGATGCTGTGATATTTACGGACGGGTTACAAGGTCAAAAATAGACTTTCATCAAAGGCATTGATGGGAAAATGACAATCCGCACTCATCAAGCTGCAATTGTCGATGAAAATGTCGCCACTCCTGGTACGCTCCAAAAAAGTTTTCGTAAAATTGCGATTCTGATACCCCTATGCAGCAAGGGACTGGACTATTTTGATTTTAGGGTAATTCGAATTAACACAATCTGTGGGATCAAAAATTTACGTAACGTATGTTTATTGTAACATACCCACAACAACAATAGTAATATTTCCAAATACCAACTCGTATCAATCCTTATTACAAAGCGACATTAAGAAACAGGTGAACATTTAAAGAGAAAATATGTTGTAAGTGCCGAGGAAACCGCTTCGCTCATTCTTTACATGGACGGGCGTCCCGACAACCACTGATTTGGAATATCTCTGTTGTCACTGATTGTAGATTCCGGCCTCTGTGTCCTTCCATATGGCTTTCTGATCCATGGCTTAGCTTCCTCATTGTACTTCTTGATCAGCTCAATCGCTTCATTGACCCTGGATATTGGAGGCTCCACGAAAAGCACATCTTCTATGGGTTCTGACTCAGTGCATGGTATCGAGAACATGGCTGAAAAAGGAAAAGTTGATAAACTGATTCCAACAATCAGCACTCCAGAAACGACCAAAAAAATCGCGGCTAACAACAAATATTTTGGATTGTTTGTGTTAATTATTAACAGGGCATCCCAAGATTTTTGGACAGTTTTAAAGTGCAATTACTTTTCTTTCTTTTTTTAATCTGTTTTGCAGATCGACTTAGAATTGCATAAAAATTTTGTTGGTATAGTAATATTAACTAAATGGTATAGTAAAATTAACTAAATGGTATAGTAAAATTAACTAAATGGTATAGTAAAATTAACTAAACGGTATAGTAAAATTAACCAAATTAAAATCAACTAAACTCTACAGTATGTATATCAAAAACACGATTTTCGCTTAGTCCCATGTGTTTTGCGTCCTGCTCTGCGGATGGCCCCTGGGTGGGCAAAGCCCAAACTTCAGAGGGGGCCAAGCGAAAATCGTGTGTTTGACATTATATACCAATAAAATTTCCATGCCATTCTAAGTCGATCTGCAAAAACAGAATTAAAAAAGGCGTATAAGAAAAGTTGTGGCCGTTTAAAAGCGACCAAAAAACCTTGGGACACCTCGTATAACTGTTTAGAACAGGATGAACAACTGTCACACAGACCCTGCCGTCGTATGTGATACATGTACCGAAAACTGCCTAAGCCCTAATCTGCTCGCAATATCAAATTTTTAATAACCCACTTTTTATTGTTTATAAGAATGCAAAATGCAAAATTTGATAAAGATCAATACATCTGATTTCATATATTTTGGATTTAGTCACCTTCATTACATTATACCCCTCGGAGGGATAAAAATGTAATGAAGATAGTTACACTAAAAATTACCGGGTAGTCATACAGTCTTCTCAACATTAGACAGTTTTCCAGTCATTTTGACACCACTTGGAAATCACTACACAAAATACTCACCTTTCAACTCCAACATCGCCTCTGCAGGGATCTGACCAGCGCCACCTTCCTGTCTTGACTGTTTGACCAACCTAAAAGAAAGACAAGGTCAGATTAATCTTTCAGAAAATCATCAAGCACACAAACCTTTTGTCCAGCTCTTCATCGGATGGTATCAGAACAACACACTTTCTTTGAAAACTGAAGTATTAGTATTATTGAACTAGTAAAATAAAAATGTTATAAGCAGCTTACTCCACAAATTGAGTTAACTTCCTTCGCCTAGCTTCCCTGGAGACATTCGTTTGATCAATGATGTAGTTGTGACGACGTCGGCAAGCCATTTGCAAAGATCTGTTTAGCGCTTTTGCAGTGAGTCCCATCACCTGAATCAGGAATATTTTTCCCAAAATTAAACAATAAAAAATAATACCATATCCCACCGTCCTTGATGCACTCTTTTTCGGGGTATCCCGTTTACCTAAAACACAGTGATTCAATATTACCTTCTATGAATTTAACTATTTAATACCAACCGTCATAGCATTGAGAATAGTGTCGGTATTGAGAAGAAGCCAGTGTTCCTGTGGATAGTCTCTAAGATACTGTCTCACCCAAGTAGATTTGCCTGACCCCGGTAGCCCAACCATCATAATAACTGTGCAACTGCTCTTATCTGGAGGCGGTCTTCTGCTTGCTACCATCCCTTTGCGATAATCTAGAGAGCCTATCATGACAGCATCACTTTCTTCGGGTGGCAAACTGAATATTTGTTTAAACTATGGCTGGAGCGGTCACAAACATACCTCCACAAGGCTTTGTTTTCACTCTCCGGCAGCTCTTCTCCTCCACTTCGGAAATTGACAAGCACCTTGCAGTTTTTGGTAGATATATGAGGGAAGACTGCATCACCATTGTTGAATTGCACCTCATCAAAAGCCACACCAAGATTGATTCCATTTTTGTAGTAACGAATTTCGTGATTTTCAAGATCCTGCAATGAAAACGTCTCAAAAACACTAAATACCGTACTACCTCTAATAGCTCCCCTCCTCCAATAACTACCACCACCCCCTCAACTTTGAAGACCGTATATCTCAGTTCAGAGTCAATTTTTTGCAAAACTGTTTATTGCGTTAACAGCTCCCACGAGCTCTACCGATTCTGCTTTTAAAATTTCACCCAAAAATCTCGAGATTGACCTTAAATTTTTCCGATTTTCGGGCATCCAAAAAATAACTCCACCGGGCTATTAGAGGAAATACGGTAATCAAGCAAAAATCTACCCACCAAGACAGTAGTAATAATATCATCCACATGGAAAGCATCTCCATAGGCTTGGAACACGTTGCTCTGAGCTTTCTTTCCCAATGATCCAAATGCATATGAGTGAGGCGACTCTCCTAACTAAAAATTATTGTAAAGGATGAATCAGGAAACTTTTCTACTATTGAGACAGTTCTGTCACGTAATGATATTATTAAAATTTGTTTGATATAGTTTGAATACATTGAGTCTTAATAAGACGTCAACCTCCATTCGACGCTAGCTGGATCCGACAATTTTTTACCCTAGTTCATGCAGACTCTTGACAAGTTGATCTATTAGTCAAGTCCGAAAAAATTGATTGCGTATAAAAAATACCTCTAACGTCGGTCTCAATGGGTTTGCAATTATTAGATACTGCTACTCAACTGCAGTTTTATTCTTTGGTATAATACGTGAAAACGGTAATTCCATCTATCTCCCAAAATTTAAGCGCCGTTCACTCCAAACTTAATACTTGGTCGAAAATCAAAATAAATGTACAAGACCTAGTAATGCCAGCGAAAAATACGGACTATTTTAAAGAGACCAAATTATATGAATAACCCCGCGCATATTGATATAAAAGACAAACCATGTTAGAAGAACCAGCTACAGACCACCCAATCCTCACATCATGAGGCTCAAGTTCTTCAAATGGCACGTGCTTTAGAGAAAGGAATTCAACGATCTAAACATCACTCGGCATTGGCAAAGAGTTCCGCCTTTAAAAAAAGCAAGTATACCTTGATTTGAAAGGCAACCTTTTTCGCTGGCATCTCATCATTCACTGCGATTGCATAATTGCTTCGCACTCCTCCCCACATGAGCGCGAAACCATCGCCATTGTCCGGTTCAATCAGCCATTTGTTGCTAGAGGACGCTTTGATGTTCATATCGGCGTTGTCTGAAATATTAAATGTTATTCACCCAATAAAACTTGTTTTTCTAATCGCTAAAGAAGTACTTACAATAGTCCAGCTCAATGAAGTCATCATCAGGCAATGGCTCTTCAACGACTACTGGCACAATGTCCTTCTTTTTCGGCCTGGAAATACCAGCTGCAATTTCGAATAGTGCATCGTCGTCGTCGTCATCCTCTGGAACAGGCTCTCCGTGGAAATCTGGTAGCGGCTTAACTTCTTCTTCGATGGTGTACTCTGGATCCAGATCAATTTGCTCATATTCAATTTGTAGCTCTTGCTTTTCCACTTCGGACTCTGTGATAGGCAACAGTTTAGATATTATGAAGATTTTTAAGTTTTGATCCCAAAAACTCACCATTGATTTTCTTCAAAACATCTGACGCTCTTTTCAATAATGCCTTTGGATCCTTGAGCAGCTGAGAAATTCCATCAGTGCTGAAAAATAATGTTTACTGACCAATAATTGATGAATAAAATGTTAACTTTTTCTGCGGCGAAGAAGTGACAGACCCCATTGGTTTGACATTTTGCTGTTGCTCAGATTCTGGTTCATCACAATAAGTGTCCATTTCGCAAGACATGCTCACTGTAACTGCTGTTTGTACGTCTTGTTGCTGCTGCTCATCAAACATTATTGGTTCTTCTGGTACTCTGAAACAAAAGCTTGTGGTGATTAGGGAAATAAACCAAGATATAAATTTATCCTCTGTCAAGCAAAGTGTGCTCCAAGATTTTTTTTAAGTATGGCAGGAGAAAGATGCGGCAAATCAAATTATAAAGAAATGTTGCAATGTGATTTGCCGCATCTTCCTCCTGCGGATGGTACATTGCTTTATTATGCCAGAAAAGTGCTAGTAAAAGGTCCTGTAAATGGAAATGATTTTCCCTTGGGACTCCCAAGTTGGGAGTCCAAGACTTGGGCCCAATTGGGTGAACCTTTTTGGAAAAACGTTTTCTTCGGAAAATGACTAAATTGATGCTAAATTGCAGTAAAAGCTACTAATAAAACCGGCATAGGGGCTTTTCGTCCATAAATTCCCGTTTGGGAATTTATGGACTTTTTGAATTTTCAGTCTAAAACATGTCGTATTTAAAAAATTGCGTGGCATCCGAAGTTATTAAATTTTCAGACAGCGATCTCACAAGAGGAGAACTGTTCGGTGCAGCTGGTTATGCAATATTTGGCTGGTTGTGTTCTATCGGGACTTCCTCTTCATTTGCTCGCTTTGGAAATCAGTCAAGAAACGTTTGGTGATGCTTACACGGCGCTGAGATGGGCCGACTGATGTGCGTTCCTTAACTTTTTGCTGCAAGGAATGTTTTAATTTTTATACTTGCAGATTTCGTCCGTTTCGGGTTTCCGTTTTGGTCTCCCTGTCGTTTTTTTAAATTATTTTTCCCCAATTTTAATTTTCAACAAAATTCTGACATCACACAACTATTCAAACACTGATGCTGTCCATAACAAAAATGTAACGCAGAGTGATGAGAGCAGGAGAAATTATGTTTTCGGCTTCATCTTCGCACGACCACAAAAATCTTTCGTTCGGGGAGAAGTGCATATTGGTAGCAAAATTATCTGCAAATGGATCACAAATAAGATCAGTGGAGTAAGACCAAAAAATAGAAAAAAATTACAAAAAAACGACAGGGGGACCAAGGCAAATTATTCAAATTTTTGCAAAAAAAACAACAGGGGGGACCAAGGCAAATTTTTTTCGGGAGGGGTGAGAACTTCAGGATCTTCCTTCAGCAAATAAGCAAAAGTGAGTTATCAATTGTCGGACGGTGGCGTGTTATAGCTGTTGTTTGTTAAAGTTATTATCGTTTGCTCAATAAAGCTTTTTATTGTGTTCTGTAGATCGGTAAGTTGTGTTGGTAGGTATTGTGACGAGGTGGGGCAGCGACATATTGCGCCATATCAAATTGCGCCGCATTCAAATTGCGCCGCCGCAATGATCAAAACGTAATTTTTGCTGGCAAGTTTTAATTTTTTGTGTCTACAGCGAATGATTGGGTCTCAATTTCACAGCTCGATTCTAGTCTCAAACAAATTACCTGCTATCCTCATCAGGTTCATCTTTTGCACAAGCTTGTGGGCTCACTTTTTCCTTCTCGGTTTCACTGCTCTCCTCTTCCTCATCTTCTTCCGCCGACCAGCCCTCGCTGTCCCCGTCTGAAGACATGCCTTCTTCGCCTTCCACCTCATCCTCTTCATCTGTGTCAAAAGTGACTGTTCTTTTAAGTGGTTTCACTTCAACAACATTCACTTGCTCCTCCTGTTCCACAATCGAGGATACCATTTCAGACAGCACTGATCTGGAGTCCGACATTGTTGACTCCTCCACCTCCACTCCAGTTTGAACATCAATTTCCATCTCTACTTCAGCCTCCTCTTCAACCACAATGTTGACTGGTTGGCTGGTTTCCATCTCACTTTCCCAGACATTATCTTCCATGTTAACTGTGGAGATTTGACTGCGGAGTGTGTTAACTGTGGAGATTTGACTGTGGAGTGTGTCAACTGTGGAGATTTGAGTGAAGCTATTCTCCAAAAACTTTGGTTTGGGATGGTATGCTGGTGGTGGGGGTGGTGGGGGCAATTCTTCCTCTTCCTCTTCCTGGATGTCTCCTTCATCTCGTAATTCTCCTTCCTCTAGAGGTAACCCACTAGCTGGAGCAGGTACTTGCGCAGTTGTATTGAGATTTGTGAGCACACCAACAATTGGAGAAGCTGATTGGCTTTGTCTGGGGGACAAAGGTCTCATTACATCCAATCTTCGGCGTCGGGGTGGCAATTGTTGCTGAGGTGGTGGTTGTTGATGTTGTGGAAGTTGTGGTGTTGGAGCAATAAGCATGGCTTTGGGCGGTGGAGGAGGTGGCAAACTAATAAGCGGTTGGGTTGCTTGCAAGTGAACCTGGATTTGGGAGGGTAGGGTAGGTGGACGAGTTGAAGGAGGTGGGGGTGGAGGCAAACGCGGAGGTGGAGGAGGTGGAGGTGGTGGAGCTTTTAGCAAGCTATTAGGAGAAATGAAGTTTGCTAAAATGTTTGAATTCCGGAAGTTGGTTTTAGAGAATTGAAAAAAGCTTACGCTGTGAGAAATGGATGGGTTGACTGTCAAATCTCCTTTGAAAAATTGGAGTGGAAGGAGAAGGTGGAGGAACCACGACCACAGGTGCCACAATAGGCTCCATGATGTTAAGCCCGAGAGGATCGCGAACACTGGGACGAGGCAGAGAAATACCCTCTTCCATTTCTTCCACATCTATAACACTGTCAGTTGAAGGGGAGAGTGGCTCAAATGGTGGTGAGATAAGGAGGTCAGTATTGCCTAAAAATTAAAAAAAAAATCTTTCATTGAAAATTATTTACAGTGGAGTCTCGATATTAGTACTCTCTCATGTCCGTTCCCGCATATGGTCCGACACTGTTTTGCCTCAATTTTGAGGCCTCGTACACAATGGTAGACTGTAAATTCAATAATCCTCACTCGGAAATGGACATAACTTTTTTTAATTTTCCGAAAATTATTATTTTAGTGCCATCTTGTAGCTGAGATTCAGAGCTACCGAAAAAAACTATTGGTCGAGTTGGTATTGATTAAAAATGTTGGAAAAACTTTAACAATCCTCACTCGCTTGGGGTGAGGACTGTAAGTAAGGATTGTTGAAGTTTTTTCAACATTTTTAAATCAATACCAACTCGAACAATAGCTTATTTGCTAGTCCTGAATCTCAGCTACAAGATAGCATCAAAAGAATAATTTTCGGAAAATTAAAAAAAAGTTATGGCCATTTCCGAGTGAGGATTGTTGAATTTACAGTCCACCATTGTTCACGAGGCCTGGGGTCTTTTGCCAAATATGATTCATCAGTCCAGTCCCGAAAATCGCCGGTCTCTTCCGAAAAAAAAGTTAAAATTTTGTTTATTCGTAACCCTCGACATAAAAGCGGGCAAAACTTTTCTGGTCGCCGAAAATCTCTTTTCTTGTCGCCGAAATACTTTTTTCTAGTCAAAATTTTTCTAGTCAAAAAAGTATTTCGGCAACAAAAAAGAGATTTTCGGCGACAAGAAAAAGTTTTGCTCCTAAAAGCATCCGTTTGAAAATCAGGTGCTCTTATAATTAGAGCCATGGGTCGAAATGGCAAAAATTATTTTTTGCGGAAACGAGCGGCAAAATCAAAATCGCTGCGATTTTCGGGACCAGACTGATAAATCTTATTCGGCCAAACGCCTTAAAAATTGATGTAAAAAGTGTCGGACCAGAATTGGGAATGGACTTGAGGGGCTGCTCTCATACCGAACTCGGCTGTACTCAAACCATCTCCCTAAACGGTAAAAATGGAAAATGAAAATTTTCACGGAAAAAGTTTTTAGCAAGTCACTAAGTCACCCTTCATGTCAAAATTTTTCCCCGAATCCGCTGACATAAGGTCAAAAAAAATTTAGGGAGCTGAGATATTAAAAAAAAGAGTAAGTGGTGCATATTTTTCGGTTGGTCCACTCAAAATAACCACATCTCAATTTCCTGATATTATTTTGGCTTGATCTCATTGCATTGGGATTCATCAAGACATTTCGATATTTTGGGTGACTTTCCCAACAAAATTTCCAGACAAATTGTTTTCGATCAAAAGTTACACCAAGAATCAATGGCCATTGGCCACCCCCCTAAAACACCCTTCAAAACTCTCACTTGAAATTGTTTTCTTCAATCTTCTGTCTAATTCCAGCGGTCCAAAGCTCTGAGCACCGCTCATCTTGCGTTTCTCCAGCTCAAACCTCTGTTTCTCCAGCGCTTTCTCCTGCTCACTCTTGTACTTATCTGCGAGCAACACATCTTGTCTAGCAATTATATTGTCCAACAAATCAATTCCTCCAGCCACTTTCTTAGGTGCCACCAAAATGGACTTTTTCTTCAGGCCCGACCCAGGTGCAGATGGTTCAATGGAGTCAGTTGACGAGGAGTTGTGTATTTGCGCACTCTTTTTCAATCCAATTGGTCTGGGTCCAGGTGACGGAGATGGTGTAGTGGATGCCTGAGCTTTGCTCCAACTTGGCTGCTCTGGTTTGGGCGTCGTCAATGGACTGGTCACATCCACCGACAATGGCTTGGAACTTGCAGTTTTGATGGTCAGAGGAGCTGGACTTTGCATTTTTTTGGATTGTTTGGAGTCAGATTTGACTTCTGGCTTGCTGCTCACTGGAACTGGACTTATAGGTGGCTTGGAAGAAGTGGTTTTGACTTTGGGTTTTGATTCATTAGAAACTTTTTGGACAGTTTCCAAAATCTCAACGGACGAATCACTTTGAACTTTTTTCTTCTCGACCTCCTTTTTGTGGGCGGTGGGTGTGGAATTGGGTTGAGGAGATGGCAAAGGTGTGGATATTTTGACCTTTTCTTTGACCTCCACATGCTTCGGTTGTTTGGAAGGCACTTTTTCGTCGTTGGGCTTGGGTTTGGATGGCTTGGAGACTTCTTTAACCTTTTCTTTGGGCTTGGTAGCAGAATCTGTAGGCTTAGGAGTGGATTCTACAGGCTTAGGAGTACATTCTGCTGGCTTGGGAGCGGATTCTGCAGGCTTACAAGGCTTGGAAACACTTTCTTTGGTCTTGAGAATAGGCTCCGTAGTTTTAGGAAGGGATTCTGTGGACTTAGGAGTGGTCTCTGTAACCTTGAGAGGCTGAGGGGAAGGTTCTTTGCTAGGTCTTGGTTTCGGAGTAGACTGCTGTGCCTTGGGTGTAGACTCCTTGATGACCGCCTTTTGAGTGGATTTGGGCTTTGGTTGAACTTGGACTGGAGCGGGCGTTTCAATTTTCGGAGTCAGCAGACTAGGATCTGCTTTTTGAAGGGCTTTTACGGGAGCTAAATAGAAATTAGTTAATTTGTGAAAAGTTATGGTGTGTAGGCGTTTCCCCGTTTTCTCGTTTTTGGAATTTGCGTTTCTTCAAAAAATTGGCTCTTTAAGACACAATTTAAAGTGCGTTCTAGCGTGTGCTAGCCTACCTTGCACTCAAACCTTTGCCTAAGTTAAACAAATCAATAAAAGACGATACGTAAAAATGCCCGCTTTTAGTGAAATAGTGCCCGCTTTCGACATACCGCGTTATATTCATTATGCTTAATATGAAGCGTATGAATATATGAAGCGGGAATTCTTGAAGCTGAACCCGCAGCATTTTGCAGTAAATGAATGGTATATTATACGGTCGCCAAAATATGCCGACCCAGTCCTTGTTATAGGGTGGTTTCACAGCACTTTTTCCACAAACGAGGGCATTTTACAGTTTTAAAGGGGCATGCTCGACTGTTCAAATTTGTCCCCGACAATTCAAAAATTTTGTCCTAATCAATGAACTTCTGTACGTATTTTTCAACTTGGTTTCTGACAAAACTTTACCTAAAATTAAATTCTAGGCCTTGTTTTGTTAGAAACCAAGCCGTACAGATCTTCAATGATTCGCAAAAATTTTTGAATTGGCGAGGACAAAATTTGAACAGGTGAGCATGCCCCTTTAACCATTAAAAAATAGCCAAATATTGTTAAAAAAAAGAATGCGCAAATTCAAAAAATTGGAGAAAGGAGAAATGTCCCTGTGACTGTAGGTCATAAATAACCCCCCTTAGTCCGTTCTAACAGGTGGTGGCCTACCGAAGCTTTAGCCCGAAAAAACCCCCTAGAGGGGGGCTATTTATGAGGTTGTTTTTGTAATTTCCATTAAAACCCGGTAAGTTCAATCCTCAATGTATACCGTATTTCCTCTATAAGCGCCCCCCAAAAAATCCGGAATTTCTTAAATTTATTCTCCGTTTTATATAACGGTTTATAGTTATATACCAAAATGTAGCGCAGATTCCCAGCTACATTTTGGTACATAACATATGCTGCGTTCAAAAACAAAAACCGTGTAAAGGCGGAGAATGAATTTAAGAAATTCCGGATTTTGGGGAGGGCGCTTATTAGAGGAAATACGGTACGTGCCTAATTTTGTGCCTTTCCTTGAGAAATACAGATGTAAGACGAAAAATCAATAAGAATTTGGACTGAAATCGCGCCTGAGAAATATCTCTATTAAAGCTAAAATACTTATGGGCACAAGTAAAACCTTGGGAGTACTGCAAAACCACATTTTTCGGGCACAGCCAACGTTTTCACAGTCAAAAATGATAAATTCGGTTCAGAATTTTTTTCAAAAAGGGGCATGCCCTCATTTTCAAACTTTTGAATTTTTCCAGAGTCTGGTTCTCTCGGTTTCAGACCGCAAAATTCAGTCCGAGAACCGCACCAAGTAAATAACCACTCCAGTAATCCAACCCAATGTCATATTTCTCCAAAATCAGCCATCAAATTTCTTGTGAAACGCTGCAAAAATTACCTTCAGTGGCCCACACAAATCGAAATGGAGCCGGAGTTGAGGTGTTTGGCACAGCTGCTGCTGGTTTATTCACCTCTTTGACTGGAGCTGTGGCAACAACAGGCTCTTCTGCCTACAATTGCAACCACTTTTAAAAACTTATTAAACTTAAAGGCTACCTCAAGCTTTGCGGATCTTCTGGTCATTCGCTTGGTAGGCTGGGCTGGAGTAGTGGTTGGCTCAGCGTTCTCTTCATCGGTCTCTTCAACTGGCTTAAATTGGAACGTTTATTTATCCATTTTCGTATTTCCTCCTTTTTGGTATAAATCATTTGTAAAAAAATTAAAAAAGTGCGATATGGCGTGTCCTACAAAAATTGGTTGAATATAGCAAAATAAAAAAAATCGACTCTATATGTGATGGTGTGGCCACCTTGGTCCCTCCCTGCCGATTTTTTTTCCAAAATTTTTTTTCTTCTAATAGTCTTGAAAAACGTTAATTTGCAAGGATTTTAGTTGGTATGTTTGAATTTAATAGCCTTTTTTCTATTAACCGATAACTATACCAATCCTTTTCAATAAAAAATGTGCTGTTTTTGGTCGTTCGGCTCTATATGTGTTCACGCGGACGCCAAAAAAATATGCCTTGGTCCCCCCTGTTGCTTTTTTCTTCAAAAAATTAACTTTTGCCTTGGTCTCCCAAGCTGATTTTTTTTCAAAAAAATTTTTTTTTTCTGAAATGTCTCAAGAATCATTTCTGTAAACTTTTTGGGTTGGTAGTAAGAACCTCACAGTAACAAAGTGAGGTTCTTATCCTTTATCCCGACCCCACCCTAATTTAAAAGGGTACCGGGACACTGGAAAATAGCCTAAAAGTATGGAAATTGAACAAATTTTTGTCAGCTTGGTCCTACTGCACAAAGAAACTCTGGTATGCATGCACGTTTTATGCCGCCAAAAAGGCGAATCAACTTATTTGTATCAAAATAAAAATAAAGTTCAGCAATCAAAACTTGGGTGGGTTCGGGATAAAGGATAATAACCACTTTTTGTGTTAAAAATATACATTTACGAGACTACCCTAAGATTGCATCGATATTTGTCTCGTCCATGGTTTGTCCGCTGCGCTGGGAAAAGCAGCACACTTTTCACTGCATAAGATTGGGTTAGCTGTAATTTTTCACTTAATAGACTATACAATTCAAGCACCAGAACTAAATCCGTTGCAAATTAATAGTTTTTGAGGCCATTGAAAGAAAAAAAAATGCGCAGAAAAAAGCAACAAGGGGGACCAAGGCAGATTGTTTTCGGCGCCTGCGTCAACACATATACAGCCGCTCGTTCTACGGCCAACACATGGTAGTGTGAGTAGCCTCGTAAATGTGAATTTCTAATACAAAAAGTGCATTTTAATGATTTTTAGGACAATTAGTAAAACAAAATTATTTTTTTGGAAAAAATCAGCTTGGGGCTTGACCACGACAAAAATTAAATTTTTTGCAAAAAAACATAACAAGGGGGATCAAGGCATATTTTTTTCGGGGCCACACCAACACATATGAAGCCGAAAAATCTGCTCAAGATTTTTGTAAACTACGTGCGTTGTCTTCAATAGCATTTATATGACTATCGAGGTCAGAGAATTCACTGAGGATGGCAGAAAGAAGAGTTTTTTTGGAGTTTTTGATGACCAGGAATTCTGGCTTCTTATTTCGAGGTCTTCTGCTCTCGATGAGAATAGTTTCTGGCCATATGTGTGTGAAAAAGTTTGATTTGACTGGCCGACAAAAAAATTTGGCAGGAAACCGGCACCCCAGGCTGGTCTCCAGGGCTACGGGTTTATCAAAAGTAGAGTGTACCGACAAGGACATCCTATATGCATAGTCAACCCAATTAACTATTTCGAAATAGTTGGCCCATACAGTTATCTAACCATACATTTACAGTTAACGAAACAGTCAACTTTCCTACAGTTAACGAAACAGTCAACTTTCCTACAGTTAACTCTATAACATCCAAATTAGCTGTAAAACAAACCCTACCTGTTCAGCCTTCCTCTTCAGACCCCTTTTCTGAGTTCTGGGTGGAGATTGATCACTGGTAGTAACAACAGCAGGTGGAACAGCGTTAGAAGCAGCGAAATCTTCAGGCCAAACCGCTTCCTCTAACCTGCTAGCCAAGACCACCTTGCTGCCCTTGGTGTCCAGACCTCGTTGCTCCAACTCCTTTCTCAGCCGACTGACATCCAGCAAGTGCAGCATAGCTTTGTTCAGACCACCTCCATCTGCGCCGGAACGGCGCTGTCTGGTCGACATTTTGCTCTGGCAACTTGCTACTAAATTTTTACTGATAATAACTCTAATAGGTAAAAAGTCGAGCAAAAAATTCGGGTAAAAGCACGCCAGGACAATACGATAAAGATAGCAAAACAGTTGATTGCCACAAGCAATCTATCTCCAAAGCTCAGCAGCCAAATTTTTTTGAAAACGATTTGTTTTTACGCTAATTTTGAAAAATGCGCGAATTCAAACTTGGAAATTTAAGCATTTGGTCACGTTTTTTCCTTATCTTGTTATATTGAAGATAAAAAACGCAAAGGAGCCGGCAGCAGTGTTATGTTTAGGGTTGTCGATAATCAGAAATTTCGAGACCTCGGCTCAAGAGCTCCAAAATTCTTTTGAAATTTTACTGTCTCTATCGAATAAATTTTTTTTATTTATTGTCAACCCCAGCAGGGGTTCGATCGCGAATTTCTAAAATAAAGGCATCTAGTGTCAAAAATAAAGGCAATTTAAAGGAATTTTCACCAAAATAAAGGCAACTTAAAGGCATGTTGTCCCTATGCTTCAAACCCGACAAAAATCAACTTTATTGACGAGCAACATATTTTTCTCCCCCCCCTTTCCTGCGTTCAACAACTCTTTCTGCCCAAGAAAGTAGTCATATTAAGTCAAATTAAGAGCAATGCCTTTAATTAAGGGATATAATCGGACCCCTGAACCCCAGTCATTTTAACGCGGGAACGGGAACCTGTGGCGACGAGATATTTCGGTAGGGCCAATGTCCTAGATTATCATTTGGCAGAAACTTGACTCCCCTTTCTGCCCAAAAAAGTTGCTCGCGTTTTGCCTCTTTTGGCTCAGAGAACACATAGTCTTTGGTCATTTTGGGGCAGAACTGCGGTCTCTAGGCCGTCGTGTGAAAAAAGCATGTTTTTTTTTAAATTTTGCACCTTATTAAATAATGATCTAGAATATTGGCCCTACCGGAATATCGGTACTTATCCTTTATCCGGACCCCACCTTTCACTACTAGTGACTCACTAGTAGTGAAAGGCTAAAGTACACTATTTGGGGTAGCCCAAAAGTGCGTTTTTTTTAAAGGGAAAGTATGTCTCAGGCCCTAAAAACGATGGAAAAGGCGAAAAAAGGTGTGGGAAGGACGTTTTTCGAAAAAAGAATTAAATAAAAAAGGAAGTAAAGTTCATTGAGAGGTGCAAAAAATAGGTGGGGTCCGGATAAAGGATAAGTACCGGGATATCTCGTCGCCACAGGTTCCCAATGGGGATGTTAAAAAGAAGTTGTAGTAGCGAGGAATCAAAATTGATGAGATTTTAGGCCCCATGGCGACAAAACTTGAAATCAAAAGCACTTCAAAGTTGTAAAAAGAGATCGAAACAATGAAAAATTATAATTTCAACTTTTGTCGCCATAGGTCCGCGATGCCAACGCTTTTCATTCAAAGCTGTGTGCTAGCTATTCAATAAGACCAAAAGCCAAACTAATTATCAAATAAAAAGCAAGCTTTTTTAGGTAACGCTGTGATATGTTCAGCTCACAGGTTGAAACCATATCTAATCGAGCGCTATCAAATTAGATCCAGAAAAATGTGCCACAATTTTGGGGAACGAGCTTTTGAAACTCTATTATCATTTCAGGAAAAAACGCTAAACACGTGAAAACAATTGAGAAATGACCCTAAATTACCGTATTTATTCTAATAGAGCAACAGAAACCACCAACCATAGTTGCACACCCGCCTGGCGGCTCCGCCGGTGGAACCGCCAGGCGGAGGCGGAAAATTCAGAAACTGCTGGCGCTACCGCCAGGCGGCGGCGGCGGCGAAAATTTTTGAACGCAGGCGGCGGCGAGGCGGTTTTGAGAAGGCGGCGGAGGCGGCGGAGCGATTTAGCCGGCGGATACGTGTCCGCCGGCGGAGGCGGGGTACTTCAATAATGACTCCGGCGGAGGCGGGAAAAATTTTAAGGTGCCGGCGGAAGCGGGATTTGAAAATTTTCCTGCCGTGCAACTATGCCACCAACAAACCACCACCCAACCCCCCTAATTCAAAATCGTGCTTTTAGCATTAAGTTTTTCACCCATTTTTTGGAGAGTGTTCATAGGCAAGTTACCATCCATTTTGTGAGTAAACGGGATAAGCACCAAAAACTTTATTTATTAAAAATACAATCAAAATACTTTTCAAGTTAAATACAAAAAATCAATAAGATGAAAGTGACGGCTCTATATGTGTTCGCACCCCTCCCGAAAAAAATTTGCCTTGGTCCCCCCTGTTGTTTTTTTTGCCATTTTTTTTGGAAAAATTTGCCTTGGTCCCCCCTGTTGTTTTTTTTTGCCATTTTTTTGAAAAAAATTTGCCTTGGTCCCCCCTGTTGTTTTTTTTTGCCATTTTTTTTTGAAAAATTTGCCTTGGTCCCCTGTTGTTTTTTTGCAATTTTTGGAAAAATTTGCCTTGGTCCCCCCTGTTGTTTTTTTAAATAATGTTTCCACAATTTTAATTTTCAACAAAATTCTGACATCACACAACTATTCAAACACTGATGCTGTCCATAACAAAAATGTAACGGAGAGTGATGAGAGCAGGAGAAATTATGTTTTCGGCTTCATCTTCGCACGACCACAAAAACCTTTCGTTTGGCGAGAAGTACATATTGGTAGCAAAATTATCTGCAAATGGATCACAAATAAGATCAGTGGAGTAAAAAAAATAGAAAAAAATGGTTCTTATGCATTATCGCGACTACCTGGTTTACAAAAAAACAACAGGGGGGACCAAGGCAGTTTTTTTTCGGGAGGGATGCGAACACATATAGAGCCAAAGTGACTATGAATATAAAAAAATCAATTTTCAACCACAATTTATTTTTTTCGAAAAATAAAAATAAGATAACTAGTAGGTCCTTGTTTTCTCGACTCAAAAACACATTCAAAATTTTTTTCCATCAAACCCAAAATTTCTTCTTTCGTGTAAAATGAAAAGTATCTAGGATATTGGGAATCGCCTTCCTGGACTCCTTCGCCCCTGCCTTCGATCATAGCCAGCACAAAAATTCCATTTGGATTCAGCCACTTGTGTATCCGCTCCAATTCAGTGGGCATTTCTGCTTTGGAAACATGGATTAGGGACAAGCAGGCAATCACAATTCCAAAAGTTTTGTCAGTAGTAAAGTCTTGGAGGTTGGTTTGGACTGTGTGGAGTCCCTTGGCCTTGGTTCGTTTGACCATTTCTTCTGATGGATCAATGCAAAGAAGGGAGAAACCTTTTTGCTTCAAGAATTCAGCTAGCATACCGGTGCCCGAGCCAATGTCTAGGACTTCAGTGCCAGCAGATTGGCTGTGTTGGAGCAGGATTTCTTGAGGAAGTATGTCGGCAAAGGGCATTCGGTCCCAGTAGTCCGCTTTGGCATTGTAGCAATTGATATTTAGTTGGTCTATAGATGCTCGGGTAATGGGAGAAGTCATTTTCCTTGAAATACAAAAGTAAAGTATAAAAAGGCCGTAGTGCATTATGAGCAGTCCACTCGAAATGACCCAAGATGATATTTTTTTGATGTTTTAAAGCTTTTAACGTGTAGAAAATACATTTTTAGGGGAGGAAGAACATTTCTGAAAAAATTTTTTTTGGCTGAAATTTGACTTTTTGTGGTAGGATACCTTTTCATAGATAACCAGGCACCTTTAAAATATTAACCATAGGGTGGGTATCAGTGCTGTAAATTTCAAAATTTTCGCACCGGCACCGCACCTCGCACCGGCTCTAAAATTTCTCGCACCTCGCGCCGCACCTCGCACCGGCTCTAAAATTTCTCGCACCTCGCGCCGCACCTCGCACCGGCTCTAAAATTTCTCGCACCTCGCGAGAAATTGCTGTGAGCCGCACCGGTGCCGGTGCGGCACCGGTGCGGCTCACAGCACTGGTGGGTATCATGGTTTTTACAAAAATTTTGTAAAATTTTTTTTTCTCGGAAATGGCCTTCCCAATAGTTTTTTTTGTGTTTTCTACCCATTTAAAGCCATAAAACGTTGATATAAGTTCATAAAACCTCATTTTGGGCGAATATATTATACTATAGTTTAGCCGTAATTCACACTATAAGAATACGTGGATGACCATAAAATGGTTGGTTTCATGGTATCCTACCCCGTATTAGTCACTGGATCTGGGCAAAAAGAGTCTCTAAATGCATTTTTGATCAAGAGTACTTCTTGGAATCATGTCTAAACTAATTGGGGTCTCTCTTAGAGGGCACAGAGTGTTTCGTGGCTTGGGGTTGAGATGCCCACACCCACATACCTTAGACATAAATCACTCGAAAGTGACTCTGGATGCATGGAGGGGGCTTGGGGTTGAGATGCGCACACCCACATACCTTAGACATAAATCACTCGAAAGTGACTCTGGATGCATGGAGGGGATTGGGGTTGAGATGCCCACACCCACATACCTTAGACACCAATCACTGAAAGTGACTCTGGATGCATGGAGGGGATTGGGGTTGAGATGCCCACACCCACATACCTTAGACACCAATCACTGAAAGTGACTCTGGATGCATGGAGGGGATTGGGGTTGAGATGCCCACACCCACATACCTTAGACACCAATCACTCGAAAGTGACTCTGGATGCATGGAGGATTGGGGTTGAGATGCCCACACCCACATACCTTAGACACCAATCACTGAAAGTGACTCTGGATGCATGGAGGGATTGGGGTTGAGATGCCCACACCCACATACCTTAGACACCAATCACTCGAAAGTGACTCTGGATGCATGGAGGGGATTGGGGTTGAGATGCCCACACCCACATACCTTAGACACCAATCACTGAAAGTGACTCTGGATGCATGGAGGGGATTGGGGTTGAGATGCCCACACCCACATACCTTAGACACCAATCACTGAAAGTGACTCTGGATGCATGGAGGGGATTGGGGTTGAGATGCCCACACCCACATACCTTAGACACCAATCACTCGAAAGTGACTCTGGATGCATGGAGGGATTGGGGTTGAGATGCCCACACCCACATACCTTAGACACCAATCACTCGAAAGTGACTCTGGATGCATGGAGGGGATTGGGGTTGAGATGCCCACACCCACATACCTTAGACACCAATCACTCGAAAGTGACTCTGGATGCATGGAGGATTGGGGTTGAGATGCCCACACCCACATACCTTAGACACCAATCACTCGAAAGTGACTCTGGATGCATGGAGGGATTGGGGTTGAGATGCCCACACCCACATACCTTAGACACCAATCACTCGAAAGTGACTCTGGATGCATGGAGGATTGGGGTTGAGATGCCCACACCCACATACCTTAGACACCAATCACTCGAAAGTGACTCTGGATGCATGGAGGGGATTGGGGTTGAGATGCCCACACCCACATACCTTAGACACCAATCACTCGAAAGTGACTCTGGATGCATGGAGGATTGGGGTTGAGATGCCCACACCCACATACCTTAGACACCAATCACTGAAAGTGACTCTGGATGCATGGAGGGGATTGGGGTTGAGATGCCCACACCCACATACCTTAGACACCAATCACTCGAAAGTGACTCTGGATGCATGGAGGATTGGGGTTGAGATGCCCACACCCACATACCTTAGACACCAATCACTCGAAAGTGACTCTGGATGCATGGAGGGATTGGGGTTGAGATGCCCACACCCACATACCTTAGACACCAATCACTCGAAAGTGACTCTGGATGCATGGAGGGGATTGGGGTTGAGATGCCCACACCCACATACCTTAGACACCAATCACTGAAAGTGACTCTGGATGCATGGAGGGGATTGGGGTTGAGATGCCCACACCCACATACCTTAGACACCAATCACTGAAAGTGACTCTGGATGCATGGAGGATTGGGGTTGAGATGCCCACACCCACATACCTTAGACACCAATCACTGAAAGTGACTCTGGATGCATGGAGGGGATTGGGGTTGAGATGCCCACACCCGCATACCTTAGACACCAATCACTCGAAAGTGACTCTGGATGCATGGAGGGGATTGGGGTTGAGATGCCCACACCCACATACCTTAGACACAAATCACTCGAAAGTGACTGTGGATGCATTGGAGGGCTTGGGGTTGAGATGCCCACACCCACATACCTTAGACACAAATCACTCGAAAGTGACTCTGGATGCATTGGAGGGGCTTGGGGTTGAGATGCACACCCACATACCTTAGACACAAATCACTCGAAAGTGACTGTGGATGCATTGGAGGGCTTGGGGTTGAGATGCGCACACCCACATACCTTAGACACCAATCACTCGAAAGTGACTGTGGATGCATTGGAGGGCTTGGGGTTGAGATGCGCACCCACATACCTTAGACACAAATCACTGAAAGTGACTGTGGATGCATTGGAGGGGCTCGGGTTGAGATGCCCACACCCACATACCTTAGACACAAATCACTCGAAAGTGACTGTGGATGCATTGGAGGGCTTGGGGTTGAGATGCGCACACCCACATACCTTAGACACAAATCACTCGAAAGTGACTCTGGATGCATGGAGGGGATTAGGGTTGAGATGCGCACACCCACATACCTTAGACAGATGCTCAATTTTCTCACAGTGTAAATGAATCCTGTTGCAACACTGTCACAGCATACGTGTCTTTTTATATTTACGTCTCGGTTGACTGGTCCATTTCTCTTTAATTCCGGGTTCAGACCTAGCTATTAATTCATCTTCGGTCTCTCGCAACATGCTCATGACATCAAAGTAGCTTTCCTGGAAAGCAGACACTTCTAATCTAGGTGTCTCATCACTGTTTACAGCGGTGTGCAACCGATCATGGTGGTTCGGGCCTTATTCTGGTGGTTCGGTCCCGATCCTCGACATTGGGGGTTTGTCCATGGACTTGTTGTAATATACTCAGGCCCAAATTGAGTCAACAAGGAAAAACCGTATTTCGAAAAACGCGTTCTAGAAAAAATTATGGTTAAAAACAAACTTCGACGAGAGTAAAAAATCATCAGGTGGAATTCGAGCTCTACCATTTTGCAAAAAAATACTAAAAAGAGTATGGCGAAACATTTATGACTGAACAACACAAATTATGATTCAATTTCATTCAAAAATACTCTCAAGTGGTTGTTTTTCTCAATCTTGGGAATGGCGACACAATTTTATTTTAATGCAAATTAATTTTCAAAATAAATTAAACACAGAACTTTCGGGCGCAATTTCAAATAAACATTATTGCTGACAAGGCAACATTGATGATTAAAAATTCACAAAAAGACGAGTGTTAACGGCCCCCAATTCAAAATCATGGGCAGGAGTTCCTTTTATGTCATACGCCAAAAAGGCGTTTTAAGACTTCCTAACGCCGTTTTAAGTTGTAAAAACGGTAGAAAACATGTTTTTAGGGAGCGGAAAGCACTTTTTGGGCGAATATTTTTTTTGACCAAAAATGACATTTTTTGCCTTGGTCCCCCCTGTTGTCCAAAAATCGATTTTTTTTATTTCGTCTAAAACTCAATGTTAAGGGCTTTCTTGATCCAATTTCACACGCTGAGCACGAATCTGATGTTAATTTTAGCTTTTAGTGTTACAATAAGAGCCTAAGCCTAAGCCTATGGCCTAAGCCTAAGCCTAAGCCTAAGGCCTAAGCCTAAGGCCTAAGATTAACACTAATACTAAATAATGTATGCAAAGAAAGGCAAAAAAAATTATGTGGTTTAATTAGAAAATTAAGCAAGTATAAAGCAGTATAATAAGTATTATACAAGGTGATATTAAAACGTTATTATTACACTTCTAAACTAACATCAGATTCGTGCTCAGCGTGTAAAATTGGGTCAAGAAAGCCCTTAACATTGAGTTTTAGACGAAATAAAAAAAATCGATTTTTGGACAACAGGGGGGACCAAGGCAAAAAATGTCATTTTTGGTCAAAAAAAATATTCGCCCAAAAAGTGCTTTCCGCACCCTAAAAACATGTTTTCTACCGTTTTTACAACTTAAAACGGCGTTAGGAAGTCTTAAAACGCCTTTTTGGCGTATGACATAAAAGGAACTTTAGCCAAATCATGTTATTGGCATTGTGTTCCTAACTCATTTTTCGAAGACTGCTGCTAAGCAAATTACCACTCATTTTGTAGCCAGAAAGATGAGCTACTAGTAGGGTTGTCCAATCCGAATATTCGGGCGAATTTTCGCGCGAATATTGGCGGCCATTTCAATATTCGCGCGAATATCGCAGCTCTAGCTACTAGTCTTTAAAAACTAGATCAAAAGCACAATGCCAAGAACAAGATAAGGGCACGGTCTCCCAAAACGTCCGAAAATTTGCATTTTGAGCTCCAAGCAAATTTTTGCACAAAATCAAAATATTCGTTTAATTTGACTAGAAAAATGAGTTTCAGACTTGAAATGGTTTTTAGTTTTCACACGTCTTCGATCCAGCAAAGATCTCCTCTCATTTGATAAAGGATATCCAGGGCTACATTTTGGTGTATGAATTGTTGCTGAGAATACGATTTTGGCCATTTTCGATACAATTGAAGTTTTATAGATTTTTTTCCTTTTATTTGACGTGAACTTGGCACTTTCGGTTGACCTGTACACAAAATTTTATCGGAAAAAGTTAATAATCTGATATTTATGGTTAAAGTATACTTTGTAAAGTATACGTTGAATAAGCTAATAGCTCTTTCACAAACGTTGGAGTTGGCGTTGGAGTTGGAGTATTTTTTTTATGAATGCTTTTTAACTCCAACTCCAACTCCGACTCCAACTCCAACTCCGACTCCAACTCCAACCCTTTCATAAAAAAAACTCCAACTTCAACGCCAACTCCAACTCCAACGCCAACTCTGACTTTAATTATTATTATTCATATTTTTATTATTCATTCATTTTGATTTATAAATGCACAACATTAAATTAAAGCATCGCCTTCATGACCGTAGCTTCCAACGTCTGCATAAACTATTCTACAGTGGTAGTCACACACCAGCATGAGAACAGATGAAAAGTATCCTTTGTAGTTATAATAAAGTGAACCAGACCACGGAGGCTTTTTTAAGTTCGATGTGTTTACCATCGATGCAGCCTAAAACGATAAACGAACGATTAACACTTCGGCTTCTGATCTGTCTCCTTTGGCTCAGTCTGTGGAGGATATCTTTAAAAGAATCTCCGCAACAGGTGCTAAAAAAATCTGCTGGCCTTCAAGAAGGATATCCAAAAGCTCTTGGATGAATATGAGGAGTGGTTGGTGGATAACGAGTGAACAATATTTGTGTTAACATGCTTTTAAATTACTGTTTTTATTCAATAAATTTTTCAAACTAATTCAAAAAAAATTAGTAATTAGTTGGAGTCGGCGTTGGAGTCGGCGTTGGAGTTTTTTGTGAAAGGGTCGGAGTTGGCGTTGGAGTTGGAGTAAAAAGGCGTTCATAAAAAAAATTACTCCAACTCCAACGCCAACTCCAACTCCAACGCCAACTCCAACGTTTGTGAAAGAGCTATAATAGAAAAAAGTTAAAAAAAATGGAAAAATCTTAAGATAAACAGTCTTTTTTGGTATGTAAAATGGTGTGATGAACACTTTACCCACCGCACCGGGGCTGCACCGGATATGAAAAAAATATCGGATCGGATATCGGATGTCAAAAAGTGCCGGATATCGGATAATTCCTCAAAACATATGAAAAAAAAAATTTTTTTTTTCAAAAAAAAATTATCCGAAAATTCGCCATTTTTTCGAATATCGGTGTTTTAAGTATTTTTTTTTATAGTCAAATTTATTCAAATAACCTAACATACATAGTGACCGCACCGTCCGCCGCCGTCATAATTTTTTTCATTGGCGTCCTGCATTTTCACCATATTTTTGCCTTTTTCATTTTACATTATATAATCAGTTTTTATTTTTATACTTTGTTTTTGGGTGACCGTCCATGTTTCCTTTCATTTTTTTAATGGAGCCGTCCTAATGCAAAAAAAAATTAGGACGGCGGTGGACGGCGCAGTCCCCATGCTAACATATTCAATCGATATTATCCATAAACAAATCCTAGCGTAAATTCTCTAACAGGCCGACACATCCTACTTTGAGGGTCTGTACCGTATTTCCTCTAATTAACGCACCCCCCCCCCTGAATCAAAATCGTGTTTTTGGCATTGCGTTTTTGACCCACTTTTCGATCACTTCTTTCAGGCAAGTTACCAACCATTTAATAGCTCATCTTTCTAGCCACAAAATGGTTGGTAACTTGCGAGATCAAAAAGTGGGTCAAAAACACAATGCCAAAAACACGATTTTGAATCAAGGGGGGGGGCGCGTTAATTAGAGGAAATACGGTATCTCAAACGCTCTTTGTTGTGTTTTCTGAACACCCACGAGCTCTACCGATTCCACTTTTTGAATTTTAGATTTTCACTCTTAAATCTCGAGATTGACCTCAAATTGTCTGATTTTTGGTTGATTGAAATATAACCCTACATGTCGGCCTATTAGAGCATTTACGGTATTTATTGCTGAACATAATTGCTTCATGTGGTTCTCCGACTTGTTGTTGTTTACTGGCCGATTCAAAGAAATGAGGCTCATAGTTATGGCTAACTATGAGCCTAACGGACTGTTTACATAGTTAACACACACAATTAGACTCACACAGTTGATTTTATAATCAATGTTATTTGGTGATTTATCGCGAGCCTGGTGACTAACTGGTTAGTTACCGCGCTTACTAACCATCACCCAGCCCTAATTTAGAATTACCGTATTTCTTCTAATTGCCGCACATGTGCGCTTATTTTTCAATCACCCGAAAATCGGAAATTTTCAAATTCAATCTAGAGATTTTCGGGTGCTTAACCAAGATCTGAAAAGTGGGATCGGTAGAGCTCGTGGGAGTTAAGAAAATGCATCAAACAGCTTAGCAACATATTCACTCAGCTCCGAGATATAAGTCTTTAAAGTGAGGCGTGTGCGGTAATTAGAGACTGTGCGGCAATTAGAAGAAATACGGTAATTGATTTCAAAGAAATGGCTAAAACTCAATATAGATGGAAACATTTAGGATGAAACCATCTCTAGAAATCTGGTATCACACATTGCCTTTTTTTTGTGCTGATCAACTTGACAAGATCGAATTGGTGAATCGGGAGTTGAGGGTTATTAGAAAACGCTTCTTCAGCCAACATCCTTATTGCTTTCTCTACGCTATGTTTATTCGTTCCAAGGCTTACTTTATTGTCAAGGAGTGCCCGGTGGTGTGCGAAGTGCCTGAAGATCATCCGCATTTCCCACTAGGCGAACCTGACAGCAACATTAACAATTATAGGCGAGTGTCAGCTAAAATGAGTACAGTACACATTCAGCGAGTTGTAAAACCAAATGTCCAATTTCAAGTTGGTTTATTTCCCAGAATTTTTTATGCATACCGTAAATACTCTAATAAACGGTCCGCCCTACAGTTAACCACTTTGAAATTTGTTATGCTTTTTTAACCCTAACATTGTTTATTTTTTAAAACGTACGGCCACTCATTTTGTAGAGATTGGAAAGATCTAAAAAATGAGTTGTAGTTAAAAAATAAACAATGTTGGGGCTAAAAAAGCAAAACAAATTTGAAAATAGCTAACTGTGGGGCGGCCCGTTTATTAAAGTATTTACGGTATCTGAATTTTGCCGCAAATTTAGTCAAGATCACAGGGGGGACCAAGCGATTTCAGAAAAAATTTCCAATAATAGCCTGCTATTTTTCCTTATGGTCTTTTTCTTATGTTTGAACCTTTTTCACAAGGAAAAATTGTCTATTAGCCGTAATTATAGTCGGGGTCAACATTTGGGGTCAACATTTTCTTGAATTCAGCAAAGGTCAATGTTTTTCTTAATATTTTTTATTTTGATATTTATCACCCTATGGCAACTTTTCGAGCTCTACAAGAAAATATGGGCAGTTTTTCCAAGTGATTTGTAAAAAGTTGACGTAAAGTTGACCTAAGTAAAAAATGTTGAGGGGTCAACGGCGCTACTGCAGAATCGGTTGCAAAAAAGTGCTTGGTCCCCCTGTTGTTTTCAAAAATATTTTTAAAACAAATATTTTTCAAAAAAATATTTTTGAAAACAACAGGGGGGACCAAGCTGTTTTTCACAAAAAAAAACAATAGGGGGACCAAGCACTTTTTTGCAACCGATTCTGCAGTAGAGCCGGTCAACATTTGCCAAAAAATTTAGAGACAAGATTTCAAATTTCTGTCAAAGCCATCAAAATTTTGAGAAGGGGGGATCAAAAATATCAGATTTGGCACTTTCTTCTCAAAAAATTGATATTTTGGCATTTTAAATAATGTTGACCCCTAGGAATGTTGACCAACCATCCAACCACAGCCCCCCCCGCTCAAAACGACTATAATCACAGACCTTAAGACTAAAATAACCCGAACTTTAAAATGGGACCTCGGTCCTTCAAGGCAATTTGGCTGCATATCTGATTCTAGGGTCATCATCAAAAATGGAACCTCGGTCCTTCAAGGCAATTTGGCTGCATATCTGATTCTAGGGTCATCATCAAAAATGGAACCTCGGTCCTTCAAGGCAATTTGGCTGCATATCTGATTCTAGGGTCATCATCAAAAATGGAACCTCGGTCCTTCAAGGCAATTTGGCTGCATATCTGATTCTAGGGTCATCATCAAAAATGGAACCTCGGTCCTTCAAGGCAATTTGGCTGCATATCTGATTCTAGGGTCATCATCAAAAATGGAACCTCGGTCCTTCAAGGCAATTTGGCTGCATATCTGATTCTAGGGTCATCATCAAAAATGGAACCTCGGTCCTTCAAGGCAATTTGGCTGCATATCTGATTCTAGGGTCATCATCAAAAATGGAACCTCGGTCCTTCAAGGCAATTTGGCTGCATATCTGATTCTAGGGTCATCATCAAAAATGGAACCTCGGTCCTTCAAGGCAATTTGGCTGCATATCTGATTCTAGGGTCATCATCAAAAATGGAACCTCGGTCCTTCAAGGCAATTTGGCTGCATATCTGATTCTAGGGTCATCATCAAAAATGGAACCTCGGTCCTTCAAGGCAATTTGGCTGCATATCTGATTCTAGGGTCATCATCAAAAATGGGCTCTATATGTATTGATGTGAAATCACCACCAACCTCCCACCCCCACCCTCCCAAATATGCTTTGGGTCACCCTGTTGATTTCTTTTCAACTTCCAATTTTTAGGTTTTGGCTTAGGTGAAGGCAGGGCTGTAAGCAGTGTTCTCAATAGTCAGAGGCAGAATGCCAAAGTCAGAGTCAGAATTTTTCAAAGTCAGAATCAGAAGTCAGAGTCAGAATTTTTCAAAGTCAGAATCAGAATAATTGTGATTCTGATTCTGACTTTGAAAAATTCTGACTCTGACTTTTGATTCTGACTTTGAAAAATTCTGACTATCATTTCTGATTCTGACTTTGAAAAATTCTGACTCTCACTTTTGACTCTGACTTTGAAAATTTCTGACTATGATTTTTGATTTTGACTTTCAAACTGTCTGACTATCATTTCTGACTTTCAATTTAATATAGTCTGACTTTTATTTCTGACATTGAATTGTAATTAATTCCTGTCATCATTTTGCTTTTTGCTGGACTTTCTTTTGACTTATATAAATTTTGCCACCAATAGAAAAATGTTGTTGCTCTGACTATTGAAAAAACTTTCAGCTCGATGTTTGGCTATGTTGTTTCATGTGACTACCTTTTAGCGTCGGGTACTGGCGTCAACCACCAGGGCCTAGCCTTTCAAAAGTGGTATGCTAACAGCTAACTAAAACTGGAGTCTCTCCATATACACAACAAAATAGCTTTCTTAGTACAGTGCGTTAATGTATGCTGCTGCTTAGCGAAGATGGTTTTTTTTGACCAGGACTTGTTCGTTTACCTTGTGTAATATATTCCTTATTTTACTTTCTTCTTCTCTCACTCTTGCAAAATGCAGTTCACAACAGATTTCCAAAACAATTTATTTCAAAGCACTTTTTTCAAACAGGTAAACAGTTTTTCTACATATCTTGCATCCAAGAATTACAATTAACAACAAGTTGTGCATCAAGAAGTTCAAATTCAGTTTTATTTCTTTGTCCTCTTGTTGCAAGACCAGCTGAGGAGAAAACGCGCTCGATAGGTGCACTCGTTGCCGGAACTGTTAAAATCTCGAGAGCCATAATCGCGAGTGACTTGTACTCCTAGAGCAAACTCATCAAGTTAAGTAATTGAATGGCAGAAAATTACCGTATCGATCAGCTTTTGCCAGTAGACTACTGGGTCAATAGAAGAGTTTGCTGAAGCTTTGGCTGTAATTCCACGTCGCAAGATATCCCCAATCCATGATTTCGATCATGCTTGAATTCCTGCTCTGCTCTGGTATCCATCTCCCCCTCTGGCTGTGATAGTAGATTCCGGTTCATTTTCTTCATCGTCATTCATCTTCATTTGCAAGCATACTAACTGGATATCCCCGGGATTGCGGTTGCATCGGCATAAGCGTTCCATACCTTAGACCCTCTAAAATTTTGAAAACATTGAAAAAGGCAATCGGAAACAGAATATTTTACTTTGTTGATGGTTGGAACTCCTTTGCTAAATTTGACAATCGTGATGCAGGCTGCTCCTTGTCTGATTGCTTCGTCCTCCAGTGACTATTCCAGTGAATATTCATGTAAATGATGACTTAAAGCCAAAATTTACCTTGTTGCAGTCTCGACAACGTATAATCTTACCAGCACCGGTGTCCGCTTCAACGAACTGATCCCAGATGGCACCACGTTTCTTGCCTCCTTTCTGTTTGCTCTGAAAACTGCCTTGCGACGATGGAGAGCTTTCGATAGTGGCTGACATATCTAACCTATAACACGAGAACTACAGTCAGTACCAATGACAGAATAAGAAAAAAGCTGTGAGCAAAGTCAGAATTCAAAGTCAGAGTCAGAAAAAAGTTCAGAGTCAGAAATGATAGTCAGAATTTTTGAAAGTCAGAATCGAAAGTGAGAGTCAGAATTTTCAAAGTCAGAATCAGAAATCAGAGTCAGAATTTTTCAAAGTCAGAATCAGAAATGAGAGTCAGAATTTTTGAAAGACAGAGTCAGAAATTTTCTGATTCTGACTCTGACTTTGAAAATTTTTGATTGTCATTCTGCCTCTGATTCTGATTTAAAATTTTCTGACTATCATTTCTGATTTTTGACTCTGACTTTGAAAATTCTGACTCTCACTTTCAATTCTGACTCTGTCTCTGACTATTGAGAACACTGGCTGTAAGATGAAAATCTTTCCGGAAAAATTTTCGGACAAAAATAACGCGGAAAGTTTTCCAAAAAATGGAAAGAAATGAAAACAGGAGTAAAGAAACTCCATGTGGGCCAAGCCCGTGTTACACCTCATTTTTCTGCATTTCCCTAGGGTTAGAAGACGGTAAGTTAACACGGTAACTTACCGATAACTTAACACAGCCTGTATAACTCACCAAAAATCGGTAAGTTAAAAATAGCTAATTGCAGATGCTCTAATAAAGGGGCACCAAAAAACGTGTGTGTGGCATTCTTTTTTTGACCCACTTTTTGGAGACTTCTCTCTAGCAAATTACCTCTCATTTTGTAGCTCATCTCACTGGTCACAAAATTAGTGGTATTTTGCTTAAGAGAAGTCTTCAAAAAATGGGTCAAATCACAATGGCAGTGCCATTTTATCAGAGCGAATACACTAACCGTACAGTTAACTCTAATCCAAAAATCCTAAATTTAGCAGTTTTTAATGAATTTGGAAGTGCTCAGTAAATTACCAGTAAATTTACTAACACCCAGCCTGACTTTTGGACGAAATGCCATTGTACCGTGAAATATAGTGCTTGTTTCCTGTCAGACATTAATCATTTATTCCAATTCCAGCATTTGGTTTGGCAATACCGTCCGCAACGCAAATACCAGAGCCGTGATCTCCGTGTGCTCAGGGCCATCACCGCAAGTCTACGGGGAAGTGTATTCCACGTCAGAAGTGAGACTGGCAAGCAATTTCTCAACCTACTCCAATTGTCGGGCTATGCGGCAGAATGCAAGAAATTCTTCTTTTTTGGCTCACTTTCAGCTTCTCAACTAGATCATTCAACCGAATTTTTTATGGTAATGGAGCAATGCCGGTGGCTTTCTTTTGGCAATGTGATTCTACCTGCGGCCAGGGACAAGCAGTGGGAAGAAGACGCTATGATTGAATGGCTACATTCCAGCCCTTCGAGTCAACAGCCCAAGGTGCTTCGTCTACTCTACATGGACCTCCGTGTCAATTGCCTATCCATATACCGAAAAATCAAACAGGTTGGTGGCCCAAAGGGGTGTTGAAGAGGCATACCAGAGGGTCACAGGGCCAATTTGAGTCACCGAAAATTCATGATTTCGCCTTAGTCCCCCCTTATGCACTTATTTTTTCAAACCACGGGGGGACAAGGCGAAGTCATGAATTTTCGGTAACTCATACTATTTTTCTATAAGTAAATCGAGCACGCTGAACATGAATCTGGCTCCAAAATTGGCATATTGTCAATTAAAATTGAGCTTTTCTGATAATTTTTTCATAAAATCGACTTTTCTTAGCCACCACCTTACTTATTTTTGACGTAACTTCCTGGAGGTTCGACTTTTTCAATTTTTTTAACTATCTGACGTAAAATTGAATTTGTTTTTTTATGAAAGTCAGAAAAAAGTTGAACAGGACCCTTTATTTTTTCTTCTATAGAAGCCTTTTAGAGCAAAAAAAATATGTTGAGCAGAAAATTTTTCCCCTTTTGAGGCCTTTTTCAAATGTTTGTTCTCACAGGACACAATTTTTTTCTAGGATGAAAGCGCTGTCAATTGTGCGTTGTATAGCATATTGTTTGTATTAAAGAGTGAAAATTAAGGCCAAGCAGCGTCATAGTGAAGGTGGAAGATATTAGGGTCTCACAATTAGCCGGACAAACAGAAACCAGGAAAATTAGCGCTAACTATCCGGCGGCTCTCCTTTGTTCTAGCCTAAATTGTTATAAAAATTCTTATAGCCAAAACGGTTATATCACTGATATTTTTGTGGTAGGTACATATTAACTTGCTTTAAAAATTGTTGTGGCTTCACTGTTACTGAAATAATCAGTTAAATCCATATACCGTATTTCTTCTAATTACCGCACATCCCTAACTTTAAAGACTTATATCTCGGAGCAGAGTGAATATTTTGCTAAGCTGTTTGATGCATTTTCTTAACTCCCACGAGCTCTACCGATTCCACTTTTCAGATCTTGGTTAAGCACCCGAAAATCTCTAGATTGAATTTGAAAATTTCCGATTTTCGGGTGATTGAAAAATAAGCGCACATGTGCGGCAATTAGAAGAAATAGGGTACCGTATTTCCTCTAATAGGCCGCCCGGGCGGCTTATTTTTCAATCACCCTCTAGGGGGGCGGCTTATTAGAGGGGGGCGGCTTATTGGAGGGCGGCTTGTTTTTCAACCAATAGCGCAGCGAAAATTTAAGCCACGTTTTTCGAAAATCGGCGCTGGGTTTATGACAAAGAGATGACCGAAAATGCTGTATTTACGAGAAAGCGGTAACAGAAAATGCTGTGTTTACAAACAAACAAATGAAAATATCGATCATTCAAAAAGCATGGAACTAGGTGAACTAGGAACAAGGTGAAGGTAAGGGGGGCGGCTTATTAGAGGCGGGCGGCTTATTTTTCAATCATCCCCTAGGGGGGCGGCTTGTTAGAGGGGGGCGGCTTATTGGGAGGGGGCGGCCTATTAGAAGAAATAGGGTATTTGTTTTTTCACTACCACAAAAAATAGAGATATAACCGTTTTGGCTATGAGGAGTTTGGCTATAACATTTAAGGCTAGAACAAGGGAGAGCCTATCCGGCTAATTAGATAATAATTTTATAATTAAAAGGAGATAAGATTAACAAAATCGGCTAATTAGCCGGACAATTAGCCGATTTTGTTAACTATTAAACAACCCTAGGTTATATGTTAATTAGAAAATATAATTTTTTTTATTACTTATTTTTCTTTGCAAGGTTTCCGCCTTTTAAAATTTGAAACTGCCCATGTAACGCATTAGTATGCCCCTTTAACGTTAGGTAGCTTGTGGTTATCTTATGAAATAAGGCGGCGATATTTTTTTTTGTCCCAGATTTTTTTTATAATTTTCTAATTTTTTCTAAGCACTATCGTGTAACTTTGCGATTTAAGCAGAAAGGTCAGAAAATCAAAGAGAAAAATTGCCGATAGCCCGTAAAATTTCTCACAGTACTTCTTTCAGCGGTTCGAATGCAATCAGAGCACAACCACCAAGGAAGACCCTATTTTCTTCTGTCTGCAGATCTACACTCGCTTCAACCAAGGCCACCTACCAAACAACGCAGGAAATATTGGAGATGCCGGCGTGGGTGTCCACCAAGGCAGGAAGATAGAGAAAGGCGAACAATTGCTACTTTATACCAATGAATACTTCGGGAACATGGCACGTGACGCTGACCTGTTTTCCACCATGATTGTATGTCGGTGCACAGTGCCCAATACATTGGCTGCCATGTTGATGAAAGGATATTTCTACACTAACTATTGAGTTTGCTTTCAAAGATGGCAGTGGCTGCTTTGATAAAATCTTGCATTACATTCACTTTTGGCTACAATGATATTTCTGGCTTTATGTGTGTTTGCATTCCTTTTAAAAAAAACTTGCCTTGGTCCCCCCTGTTGTTTTTTTGAAAATTTTTTTTTCTTTCAAAAGTCTCGAAAAAAATTTATTTGAAAAATTTATTTTTTATTTTTTGTTGTATAAAAAATATTTTGCCTTAGTTTCCCAAGCTGATTTTTTTCCTAATTGTCGTGTATGTTAACATGAGCTAAAACATGTTATTTGAAGCTTCAAAAATTAGCTACCCTTAGCATTATGGTGGGGTCAGTAACAATTTAACCACGAAAACGATACTTCTGTGTCTCTTCAGTTGTTCTTAATATTTTTTTGCAATCAGAATGTGTGACCAATTCCACTTTCCATTTAACACGGCATTAAACCCGATGCATTTTTGATAAACTAATAGGAGTAGACACATTTTATTCAACTGAAACAAACATATCAATTAAAACGAAAAACAGTTAGATAAATATCACTATTAGGTATGTTACTTCATCCCAAATTTGGCGACGTCGAAATGATTCAAGGCTCTATTGTAAGGAATCCATCCGGCTTGCAAGTACACAGCACCTTAGCAGTCCTGAATCAAGCTAAATTAACCTTTACCAAAGCATAATAGTAATCTCAGTTAAGCAACCTTTTCCACAAAGAAGGGCATGAATCGAGGCACATCATCTGGCTGTTTCACTGTTCTATTGGCTAAAAAGAATAATAAAAACTGTTCTGGGCTGTGTTGCTTTTGAATTTAGGCTATGTGATCATTTTGTTAAGAGCAGGGAGGTTGAAGTGGTTGAGGTGGATCGGTTCAAATTCATGGTGATGGGAAATCTAAGGAAAAAGTAACGGTTTCTGGTCTATCCTGGGCAAATTTGTGAATATTTTGTCTACGTGAATGGGATCTAGTAATCGGACCATCGATAGAGGTACCTCTCAATTCAGTCCCTAGGGGTTCACAAAATCTAGGTTTGACTGTACTATTAATTTTTCCTGTTCTTTGTGCGCCGCTCCAAACACTTCCCTGTCATGATGGCAATAATGACATGATAGGTCAAACGACACAATCAAAGAAAGTCGTGTGACAGCCAATTGGAATCTACTGCACTCAGCCTTATTGTGGATTTCCCTGCTCAAACATTCTCGCCCTGGCGTCAATTAAGTATGGTGTGTTTCCATGGTCACTGCAGCATTAATATCCTTCAGGCCCAAGATAGGGGATCTCCAAGATGGTTGGATAACAACTAGGGGTTCGGAATGGATCGGCTAAGTAAAAAATGTTTCGGACCACCAGTGTGATTTAGATTTAATCCCATAAACCATTTTTTGAAAACTATGAACCTAGCTGGAAGGGATAGTCCACCAAACAGAGTACAAGCCACTGCATGGCTGACTAAAGGATGGGAGAATAGGACTATGGGGCTCCTTTAGCTTTTTCGGTAAGGTCTTTTTTGTTGCCAATTAATCCCCATATTGCGGATTAATCATTGCGAACTCAGCTCGAAAGCATGGATTTTGAAGTCGGTAATCTCGTCTTCGTCTCAATGCGGCCGACCTACTTCACAAAGGCGTTTATCTTGAAAATTTCGTTTTGGTGAGTTGTTGTATTGTTATTGAATATTGATCAACTCTATTGGTGATGCAGCTGGAAATGAAGTGGGAATGTGACTGCTAGCAAGAAGTCAAATCTACGAACGTCTTCCGTCATTGCTTCCGCAGCAAAAAGGACTACTACGTTCCTGAAAGGGTATTATGAAATGCCTTCCCTTAGAAATATTGAATGAATGCGACTCTTTTATGGTGTGGTCATTTCTTGTGTCGTTTGACCTATCATGTCATTATTGCCATCATGACAGGGAAGTGTTTGGAGCGGCGCACAAAGAACAGGAAAAATTAATAGTACAGTCAAACCGCTGGCTTTTGGACAACAGCGTGGGAATTGATGGGGTTTTTGGCAAAAGAATGGGTGGATGGAGCAGTTTTGGAACGGGACAGGTCTTTGAGGTACTGGTAGTCCGGCTTTTCGCTGAAGTGGAGGGAACAGCAAACAGAGTACAAGCCACTGCATGGCTGACTAAAAGATGGGAGAATAGGACTATGGGGCTCCTTTAGATTTTTCGGTAAGGTCTTTTTTGTTGCCAATTAATCCCCATATTGCGGATTAGTCATTGCGAACTCAGCTTGAAAGCATGGATTTTGAACATTATAATGATTTTCTGAAAAATCATCGCGAACTGGCCGTATCCCGCTCCAGCCGAATGTCCGTTAGAGTGTGAAGGTAAAGTCCATCGCTTGTGCATGTGGAGAGCTGGAAGAATGACTTCTCGCTGCTTAAGTTGCTCAATCGTTCGCGCATATTGGAAAGTCAATCTTAAATAGAAAGGCCTGAAGCAGCTTGCTAGAAATGGCTTAACAGCGGATCCCACATCCAAATTTGAAACAAATAGGAAGCAGTGAAGACTTTTGTAAAAATAAAATCAGTATTGTGATAGTTTTAATGTAAATGCCAGTATTGCATTTCTGTTTTGGTTTGTGAGGTATAGCTGTTGTGTTTTTTTAACAGCGGGTGATCTGTTTGAAGTTTGATGAACTTGATTTAGGCATTAAAGCCCGATTTTATTGCTCGTTTAATTGCTGAAGCAAAGGTATTGAATTTTCTTTTACCGTACTAGTTTTTACAACTTGTGCTAATTTAAAAATGTTTGTATTACAGAGTGCGCTAAGAAACGTTACTTTTTTGGCGAAAATTGCTGATGTAACCCGCTGCCAGTGCTGGCATTTCAAAATTTCCCGCTCCAGATCTGGCTCCCGGCTCCCATGATTCAAATCTTGCGCTCTGGATCTGGCTCCTGGCTCCGTCGGGGCAAATTTTTCGCTCCGGATCTGGAGCCAGAGCCGGAGCGGAGCCGGATCCAGAGCGGGAGCAGAGCGACTCGGGCTCCGGTGCATGAAAGTGTCAACGAAATATCTGACAGAATGAGCCATATAAACAACAATACAGTCAAAACTCGATAGTACGTCACGCGCACCTTCGACTTCTTGCCCGACGTGCACCGCTCGCCTGCAAACAAAAATGCCTGCAGGCATGGGTCTGACAAGAACTACAAACGTCAAGAACAGCTAAACGAACATCGAAGTTCAAGGAAGAAGCGTCGAACAAGAATATGGGAATATTGAATGAAAATTTGTTGGGTTTTCGTTGTTGATTTTGTCTGCTGTTTTTGTTGATGTTTCAATAAATGTTAATATGCATGTTTGGTGTCATTCGATTGCCTATGGTGTCCTCTATCGAATAAAAAAAAGATCTCATCAAAACATAATAAATTCAAAAAGTTATGAGCAAAACAAAAAGTCCGACAAGGATGGCGAACCCTGTAGTTCTCTACAAAAAGGAAACCCTACCAAAAATTACCCCCGGTACCACTGCAAATATAACACCTAAACATTCAAAACCTGGTCGGTCCGACCCGAACCCCGGAAAAACCGAACCATTCTTCCTTCAAACCCTGATTAACCTCTTCATGGAACTTGGGTTGTCGAACAACCTACCTACTACACCACCACGACTCATTGGACAGACAGGCAAATTTCGTCAAAAAGACAGGCTAGCCACACTTGGGGGAGGGGGGGGAGTACAAGGGGGAAGGTACAATACAATAGGGACTATTGTACAAGAGTAACAATATTGGACAATAGGGACTAATTGGTTGACCGCTACCCGGGATCGAACCCCCATCGTCAGGGTTGATGTCACAAAAAGCGGTGTAAACTACTGTCACAAAAAGCGGTGTGAACTACTCCCACTTAGGCACGGACATATTTATTTTGAGCGATTTCTGATTTTTGGCTAAGGGAACACTTCTTACCAGAACTCGAAGTGCGTGAAAGAGCCATAAAGTAATATGTATACAGAAGAAAATTTCTAAGTTATACTACAGAAAGAAATTTTTATTTTTACTGGAACTGCACATGACAAAGCGCTCAACTTTCACTCAATGACTTGACAGGCCCACGGCACATTCACCTTCCGGACAATCTTCCCCTCGATGTTTTTGAAGATGACACTATGCTCAAGTTTTCTTGCCAACTGAATCTCCAGCACAATTTGGAAAAATTTGGGCATGCAAATAAAATGGACATCCTGCTCTTTTTGGTCAACTGGCTTGGTTTTGGCGGGGCATTGGCTCACAGGTCTTGTCGAAAAGCAGATACTTTGGCCCTCCACATATTCAACAAAGTTGATCTCTGCTGGCTCTGAAATATTAAATCTTTGTACTAGATTGAACAAAATATCTGATGGCTTGTTTATGCACACGGCCGTGATTATCTTTTGAAAGAACAAACAACAACACCAACCAATAAACTGTCCAATTTCCGGCTTAGACACCTCTGCTTGACCCACACATTTCATTTGACTGTTGGAACACGAGGGACTGACAGGAGAAGCTGAACTCACCACATTGTCAAGTGGACCAAAAATAAGCAGCGCACATCGCAAATTAAATTAAAGAGTATTTTTTAGCTTTTGTTAAAAAAACTTGTTTTTTAACTCAATCATATACGTATACGTAAATTTACTCACCACTCGGTCTCCGTCACGATTCTCAAGGTAGTGGAACCCTTCCAGACACTCACGATTGTCCACGCGAGGATTCAGAATGAAGTGGAAGGGCTCGTTCGAAACACGGGAGATAGGATGAGCTCCATTCAAGCCATCTTTGAACTTCAGGATTGATCTCACCATAACAATACAGAATGCAAGCAGGAGGTGGATCTATTGGGTGGTGACAAGAAGATAGAAAACGCATAAGAAAGTAGGTTTTCCCAGAACCAGTAGAGCCTATTAAACAAAGCGTAAAAGGAGAAATAAACATTTTTTTCAAATTAAAAAAAAATTACATATATATATATGTATATACCATATCTTCTCTAATAGACGCCCGGAGCGTTTATTTTTTAAGCCCCTCAAAAGTTGGAAATTGTCAATAGCCTTGACTCCGGGGGATGTTTAAAAAGCAAAACAAGATTAAGAAAGAGTTAACTGTAGGTGTGACTGTCTAATAGAGGTTATGTGGTCTTTTGTAATTTTGATTATCTTCCTCAACAAACAACTGAAAAAATGTGTGAATTGAATGACTTGCAAAGAAACAACTTGCAAAGAAACAAAAACAAAAAAAACAGCAAAACAAAAAAGCACTTGCAACTAAATAACATGTGTAATATATGAATCGATTAAAATTATTCAAAAAATTGAAGTTTGCACTGCTGGAGTATAACCGCACCTCCCCCCCATAGATTGGTGCATATGGACAGCACTAGCAGATACCACACGATCAACGTCATTTCCCTTGCAGATAACCTGAATAGGACGAACAAGAGAAAAAAAATGGACGGCTAAGTAGCTAGAAAATCTTATCTAATAAAAGTTTGGGGCAGTTATTAGCGAAGCATCGCGCGTTCCTTTGCTATGAACACCCACAACGCAATCGATTTACCTTCAACCAGTGTTTTCGAAAATAACACTAAACACTTTGCATTTAACACTTAACACATACCTTTTTTCATATATTTTGTTTTCTTATCTCAGATGTTTTTACGCCGTTTTGTAGCTGAGATTTCTCTCTATCAATTTAGTGCTCAAACGCCTTAGTTAAAATAATTTTTTGACAGAATCACACCAGGTTGCTAAATGCTAATTGTTAAATGCAAAGTGTTTTAAGTGAAACACGGAAACACTACCTGCAACTAAAACATAAAATCGGATCAGATGGTACAATCTACATCAAAAACGGGTGACTTGCATGCAAATAAAATAGCAGGCCAAAAAAGGAATTGCTTGAAAAGCATAACAACTTCGTGGTAGAATTTCACTTGTAGGATTGGTCACCGGGAGTTCATATTCCAACAATTGGAAGTGACTGTGTGGAAATGCTCCTTTAAATAGAACTTTTTTCATTGTCAAGCGCATCGCTTCGAACATTATTTGATATTAGTTTTCATGTTTTTTTGATTTTTTTAAAGAGTAATAAACAGCAAAGTAGTTATTAACCAAGGATAAAATCCCAATTGTATACTAGGGTTAAAGTTTTCCTAGAAAATTGTACAGGATTCACATGTGCTTCCGTGGCGCAATTGGTTAGCGCGTTCGGCTGTTAACCGAAAGGTTGGTGGTTCAAGCCCACCCGGGAGCGGAAAATTTTTTTTATCTATGTTCGCTATTCGTAAAAGCCAAGTGCGCCTCTTGTGTTCTGAACACCTGTATAGTGTTCAATTGACCTGGATACTATCTCAACATCCTGGATGGTATCCAAATCACCTGGATGGTATCCAAATCACCTGGATAATGTCCAAACGATCTGGATACTATCCAAAAAAATTTTCGAAACAGCAAAGGGATGATTTTTATGATTTTAAGTCACAATTTAAAAATTCAAATTGGCGCCTTTTGAATTTTTAAAGAGAATAAGGGCTGTATAGGGAGCATGGTAAAAGGACAGTTCGTGGTGGAGACAGTTCGTGGTGGACAGTTCGTGGTGGTTTTTCTGTCCACCACGAACTGTCCTATGTCCAGGGAGCATACTTGCACGCTCTCCAAAAAAAAAGCGCCGGCGCTTTTTTTTAAAAGTGCCACCGGCGCCGGCTGCAGCGCCGGCATCTGAAAAATTTCGACGCCGGTGCTAGCGCCAGCGCTCTAAATCAGCTATGTTTACCCGGCGACGCGTTTGAATAATTGAAAAATATATGAAACATAAGTGATATGAAAATATGAGACTTTAGACTGGAGATACGGCCACACAAAGTAGTCAAGGACAGTGAGATCGAGTGAGTTGGGCGGCCAGTCACCGTTGATAGTCGGATTTGCGCCCCAATGAGAATAAAATATGAAACATATTCGAGTGATTTGTATCTGAGGTATGTGGGTAGGCGCATCTCAACCCCAAGCCCCTCCCATGCATCCAGAGACACTTTCGAGTGATTTGTGACTTATCACAGGTTTGGGATTTGTGTTTTTGTTCTTTCTTTATGCTCTGCATTGCAAATGGTGCGCTCACTCTTGAAGAAATTGTGGCGGAAGTCTCACGAGCGGAGGAAAAACCCAGCGACGCCGGCAACAGTGAGCAAATGGAAGTCGAAGAAGAAGAGACAGTCATCACCCATCAAGAAGTCCAAGCCGCCTTCAATCTCGGCTGTCGCGCTGTTCTTGTGGTAAAGAACAGCTCTCGATATAGTGACACTCTCGATATAGTGACACTCTCGATATAGTGACACTTAAGAGTCGGTCCGAGGGCGTGTCACTATATCGAGAGTCGATTGTATAGAGGCTCTACTGTATAAAACAAGGGTGGCATTTAATTCTGCACGCTAATTTTTGGAAAAATGCCCGCTGATTTTTCGAAAAAAAAACCGGACATTTTTTAGAAATAAGCGGGCATTTTTCAGAGATTAGCGGGCATTTTTCAAAAAATTAGCGTGCAATTTTCCCGAAATTAGTGGGCACTTTTCAGAGATTTGCGGGCAGATTGAATTAACTGGTGACAATAAAGTTCCCGCACAAAAGTTTTTTTTTCCAATTATTTTATCTTTTATCTTATCATGATATAAGATCTATATACCGTTCTGTAGCCCTGGATCTCCTCTACAAAACGGTATATTGACATCACAACAATGGCTGATCTGCGAGCAGGAATTATACGACTTCATGAGCAAGGTCAAAAACCAAGAGAAATCGCTTGACTTCTTGATGTTCCGATTGAGCAGCACTTCCCGGATTCCATCAAGGTCGATTCTCATTGGGGCGCAAATCCGACTATCAACGGTGACTGGCTGATGTGTCCACACCCTTTGGTCCACCCGGGTACCCACCTACTTGCTCCAATCCATTGAGCTGATCCACAACTTGGTCCAAACTGCTGAGCCTAAGATCTCTTGGACCCGGAACAACTGCTCACCACCAGCCAGGGACTCTCGAGGCAATGGATCCAACTAGTCAGTCTTGGGAGGAACGTCATCAAGTGAGACCTCGGCCTCCTATCCCTCTCTAGATCTCAAGTGTGTGTTTGTTATTTGTATTGTGTGTATTGTACCTATTTGTGGACCCTATTTGGACCAATAAAGACCTTATTTGGAACCACCACCTTCCTGCACATTATGAGACAAATCACTGGCCGCCCATCTCACTCGATCTCACTGTCATGGACTACTTTGTGTGGCCCTATCTCCAGTCTAAAGTCTGCTCAAAGCCACACAAGACAATAGCTTCGCTCAAAGAATCACTGGTGAAAGAATGGGACGAGATTCCACAAGAAATGATTCAGAAAGCCATTGACTATTTTCCAAAACGTCTCAAGAAGTGTATCAATGCAAATGGTGGTCACTTTGATGAATAAAATTTATGTGTAATAACTCATTTTGTAGAGGAGATCCAGGGCTACAAAATGGTATATAGATCTCATATAAATGATAATGTCAAATGTACAATAATTGGGAAAAAACTTTTGTGCGGGAACTTTATTGTCACCCGTTATTACCCATAAAACAAACTCAAAAATACATAAGAGCATTTTACTAAAACATTTTTTTTTTATTTTCACATTGTTCACATGTTTACTTACGATAATATTTTTTTATGCAAATCTTATTGTTATTTTGTTTTTCTAATTTTTTTTCGGTTTGTGTCTGACTCACTCTAGCAAAAAAGTGTTATTCCATTTTGTTTGTTGTTTGCTTTCCCACTCTTCCTTGTTCTCTAACAATCTTTGATGCCTTATTTTCTTCCTCTTGCTAGTGTTGTTTACTCATTGAACATTTTTGATAAAATATTGTTTTTTTTCGCACTCATTTTTTGGCTTTATTTGGCTATCAAACAAATTTCTTAGGTTATTTTAAACAAATTTTTACTGACCCTAAAATTTTGCTGTGATTACTGCTTGTAATTAGAAGTTGTATTATAATTTTGGAAAATTTGATAAAGCAATGCAGAAAGTGACCAAACATTCTGTTCAGCTGACAGATTCGCAGTCTGGTCGACTTCATGTGGGTATTTATTAGTTTTTTATAATATTTAAGCTTACAGTCAAGTCTCGATAAACGGACACCTCGATTCAAGGACACTTTTGCAAAAGTTTGGTTTGTCTCCAAAGAAATTTCCTAAACTCAAAATGCCCAACACCTTACATATTTCAAAAATTTTATAAAAAAAATTCAAATTTCCGTTAACTTTTTGTTGTTTTTATTGTTTTTTGTGTCATTTTTTCTTCAAAATTTGCATTTCTGCGTCTTTTTGTTTTCGTAAGTTGTTATTCTTGTTAGTGTACATTTTGTGTTACACATGTCGAAACGAAGACATCAGCAAAAATAGTCGAAGCGAATACATGGAACCAGGGGCGTAGACAGGGGGGAGGGGGCTATAGTCCCGTCAGATTTTTTGAAGAACATTGTAAATGAAAAACAATATAAAACTCGAAAATGGTGTAGGTAAAGTGACCTCTGGGGAAGGTTCAGCCACCAACCACCGTCAAACAACCCCACAACCCCCCCCCCTCCCGTCATGCTATTCTGGCTAAGTCTGCCTGGAACCTTTGGTAGACGATCACTTACGATAAATAGACATCTTAGCCATCTCCAGCCACTGAGACTTGACTGTATAATGCTGAGACTCTTTTTTATTCATTGCAATATTTGCCAGCTACTAAAGCTACGTATAATTTTTCCACTTTTTTGGTCTTTTGGAGATCTAAAGACCATGTTTTTAAACGCAGAGGCTTTTAAATTTTTAAAAATTGACGGGACACTTTTTTACAGGGTGTCGCAAGAAATTGCCCCGACTTCAAACGGCCGTAACATTTTTAGCTGACGCAATTTCGACAAACGGTTTTCTGCATTCGGCTACCCTCGAGCCCCAAATTCATTGGTATATAGTGTCAAAAACACGATTTTCGTTTGGTCCCCCTTGTGGTGTGGGTCCTTGCCTATCCACAGGCTATCCACAGACCTTTACTTTGAAAATGTTCAACAACTATTATTTCAAATTATTTTTTCACTGCATTTAAAATTAAAATTCTATGTATCTACTACGTATAGTATTTTTGTAGGAATGTAACGCTAAATGTTCGTCACGTTTTTTAACCCACTTCACATTTACAAACCTTTTTATTCTCAACGTTTTTATGGGTGAACTGGGTCGTAGAGTTCAGAAAACTCATCAGAATTGACATACGATGCTTAACATTTTGAGTTTTGCCAGAAAGGTGAGAAAAACCAGGTATGCTCAAGTCTTCGAACCTGAGACCCCAATTTTTTTTTTTGGTTTATTTTGGCGCAAGGCCCCTGTTCGGATTGTTATTCCATTAAAATTCTAAAGCTACAGTGCAATAAAAGTCTGTTCAATCGTCCCATCTGGCAATGTTTAAGAAATATTGGGCATAAGTAATCGTCGGTTCAAAGTTTCGAAAAAATTTTAAATGCAAATAAAAAATTATTCAAAAAACATCTTCAACATTTTCTGAAGAAAAAGTGGTCTCCGCAATTCAAATATTTAAAATGCCGTTGTGTCCAAAAACCATAGTCTTTTAAAGTAAAAAAAAATATAGCTTGTACAGTCCACTCTCGATTTTACGCCGCCCCCTCGTAGCCGAATTTGGTGGCGTAAAATCAAGAGTAAAATTCTTTTGTTTTGAGAGTGCCGTAAAATCGAGAGTCGACTGTCTTTTCATTACACAAAGTTTGAATAAATATATTAGGTTGTCTCAAAAGTTCGCACCGTTTCACAGTCAAACGTTCAAATGAAGCAAAATTTCAAATTTTATTCAAAACAAAGCATAACAATTAATCAACAAAATAATCTCCATCAAATTCCACAACTTTCTCCCAGCGTTCTTGAAGACGACTGATTCACTTGACATAAAATCCGGCTGGCTTTGAAGAAAAGAAACGATCCCAGAATCAGCCCAGAATCAAACAAAAACAACATAACGTGGCGAATATGATTGCTATCCATCTAAAAACAATAAACAATATGAGCTGAGCAAAAAAATAAACGAAAAGCTGAAAAGCATTGCAAAATAAACACAGAGAACTTTTTAAAACTGTACAAAATTTTCAACAGGGGGGGACCAAGGCAACGCGGTGCGAACTTTTGAGACAACCTAATAGGCTCTATCCCTGAATCCGGTCCATTTTTTGCCTTGGTCCCCCCTGTTGATTTTTTACACATTTTGCCTTGGTCCCCCTTGTTGATTTTTTACACATTTTGCCTTGGTCCCCCTGTTGATTTTTACACATTTTGCCTTGGTCCCCCTGTTGATTTTTACACATTTTGCCTTGGTCCCCTTGTTGATTTTTACACATTTGCCTTGGTCCCCCTGTTGATTTTTACACATTTTGCCTTGGTCCCCCTGTTGATTTTTACACATTTTGCCTTGGTCCCCCTGTTGATTTTTACACATTTTGCCTTGGTCCCCCTGTTGATTTTTACATTTTGCCTTGGTCCCCCTGTTGATTTTTACACATTTTGCCTTGGTCCCCCTTGTTGATTTTTACATTTGCCTTGGTCCCCCTTGTTGATTTTTACACATTTTGCCTTGGTCCCCCTGTTGATTTTTACACATTTTGCCTTGGTCCCCCTGTTGATTTTTACACATTTTGCCTTGGTCCCCCTGTTGATTTTTACACATTTTGCCTTGGTCCCCCTTGGTGATGGTGAATAAAATGAATAAAATTAGTTTAAAGTCTAAAATTTGTGCTGTTTTTTCGAGCGCGATGAATAAAATTAGTTTAAAGTCTAAAATTTGTGCTGAAAATTCGCAAAAAAAACAACAGGGGGGACCAAGGCAAAAAATGGACCGGATTCAGGGATAGAGCCACCTAATATTTGCAGAAAGTCGAGTGCCAAAATACCTACTTGAAAAATGGTGTTTCTGTGCCTGAACTAGTTAACATAGTTCGTGACTCGCTGACCAATAACCAAAATGCCCCTTTTTTGAAATTCCGGCTCCTGTTTCTAGCCTTTTTGCTAGCAGGCTTGCTTGTTTTTCCAGGTAACTTTTTTTTGAGTTGTCAGAAGAATATATTGGTGAAGAGAATTTTAGGCTTTTTATCTGGCCTTCTGTGGGGTCTGTATATTGCAGTGACAGCCTTCCTTTACCTTAACGTTGCTGACTTCAAAAGTGCTGCGGCAGATCTGAAAACAGATGCTAAACAAGCAGTGGCACATGAAATCTGTAAAAAGGTTGAGCAAAACGATGGTGTGTTAGGAGACAAAGTCTACAGAGGTAATCTTCATATAAGTTACAAATGCGTAGGAAAAAACACAAAGAAAGATGAAAAAATGAGAATCCTGTAAAAAATTTCAAAAACTCAAAATTTTAACTCAATTAAAAAAATAAATAAAAAAAAAATTTAAATTTTTTCAGAAAAGGCAGTGTGGAATAGCAAAAATTAAAATTTTAATGGCCGTAGAGGCCGGAATGGGTTATACCACATCTCCCAAAAGTGCGTTTTGACCACTGTTTTGAACTTATTAGGCCCTAATTAGTACGAAAAACATGTTTTTAGGGCGCGGATGATTTTTCTGAACGAAAAAAAACCTTTTTGACCAGAAAATGACTATAAATGATGATAAATGATCATAAATATAGTTACACATCCACCAATTCACATGTCTGCTGTATGTAAAAAGGGGGAATGAGTGTGTTATACTTTAGCACATTGTTCGGAATAGTCTCTAAGGTGATTGGGGGTGCGCATCTCTAAGTCTCAAGCCCCATGCCCCCGCGCCCCCGCAAGGTCAGAACCACTTTTTGTGTGGGGGGCTTGGGGCTGGACTTGAATGCGCACCCTAAGCACCTTAGAGACCATACATCTCAAAAAATGGGCTATGTAAGTGTACAACAACACTTGCATAGCCTTGCTTTTGCATGCGGTAGGCCGGCCATGAGAATTGGATGTTCACACACCCGAAAGCAGAAGCGTACAATAAATGGACATAACAATGTGAGCATCAGTAAAATAATAAACAACAAGGGACCACAGGCGCCTATCGGCGCCTCTATAGTATTTCGAAATTTTTAATGAGGGGCTATGACTTCATTCATAAAAATAGGTATATCCCCTATTAGAACTCATTTTTCGCCTGTTCTTTTTTAAAACGAAAGCTGACATTCTGGGGAACACGATGGTATTAGCGACAAAAGTGATTTCGCTATCTACGACCCGTTCTGGCCTTCGAAGTAAAAAAGCGTTACCCACCCACCCACACATGCCAAATACTATATAAGATACCGAAAACTGAAAAATGACTAAATTTTGGTCAAAAAATATTTTTCCAAAAAATGTCGTCCGCGCCCTAAAAACATGTTTTTTTGTACTAATTAGGGCCTAATAAGTTCAAAAAAGTGGTCAGAACCACTTTTTGGGATATGTGGTATAACCCACTTTAGCCGCCGTAGACAGCACTGACCCCTTTCGTACTTTAAAAAAAAAAGTTTTTGGCTTTATACCAAGGTTTCCATATTCGCGGATTTTTTAGCAAATCGCTGAATTTTGGTCAAAAATGCTGATAAAAAAATAAATTCGCTGATTTTTGAAATATTTTCTAACTTTTGCTGATGTTTTACCCGCTATTCCCATTTTTCTGTCTAATTTTTTTCTTTTTTTAATATTGGGTTGTCGCATAAGTTCGTAGCGTTTTTACTGATAAGACATTTTATCACTGATAAGTTACGATAAAATGCCGTTTGATATACCATTTAGTAGCTATCATTCTCTTCTATCCGATAGTTCTTTTCGTTTTGCCGTGCTCCTATGAAAAGTTTTATTTTTAGGCTTAAAGAATGGAGTGTCAAGTTGAGAAAAATGTGCATTTCCGACATGTTCTTCTTTTTGCTTTCATTTTACGGTCAGCAACTTCGTCGTCTTAGGGATGCAATACAAAGAAAGCGACCACAACACAATGGAGTGATTCTGCAACATGACAATGCCAGGCCTCACGTTGCAAAGCAAACAATAGCCGTTATTCAAGAGCTGGGTTGGGAGGTTCTGCCGCATCCGCCATATTCTCCAGATCTCGCGCCATCTGATTTTCACTTGTTTCGCTCGCTCCAGAACAATCTTACCGTATTCTCTCTAATAGAAAGCCGTGGCCTTCTATTTTTCAACCCCCCTTTGGGGGTGGCCTTCTATTAGAAAGTGGCCTTCTAATAGAGAGTGGCCTTCTATTTTTTAACCTATCGGTTGAAAAATCCCGTTTTATTAGACCGTAGATAAAACTAAAAAAAAAGAAAAATTGGAATAAAAAAGTATTTATTTCCCTTTACACCATATCATATAAATTCTTTATTCACAACCACGATTTAACAAACAATCAACAATGACACATCACTATCGTTTAAAAAAAAATTAAATTCTTGCTGTACTTCTTGGCGTAGTCGACGGCTTCCAGCTTCTTCTCGATGGAGTAGGCCTTGCGCTTGCGGGATGACTTGGACTCTTGGCTTTCCATATTTGATTCGCCCTCGGACTCGCTTAGCTCGATTTCGCTTATTTACCTTAGAGGACACGACCGAATAGCAGAGATCTTGAAACATGAATGAGTAAAAACCATAAAATATTTGTTTATATAGTGCACTTTGAATTCAAAATAACTAGTGAAATTTGAAATTCAAATTTGTGGCTAAATGTTTTAAAGCACTTTTTTCGCCTAAAAATGCTCGTCTATTAGAAACTGCCCTTTGAAAAACGGTGTAGCTAAAACGCCTAGGTGTGGCCTTCTATTAGAAAGTGGCCTTCTAATAGAGAGTGGCCTTCTATTTTTCAACTCCCCTTGGGGGGGGAGACCTTCTATTAGAGAGTGGCCTTCTAATAGAGAGTGGCCTTCTATTAGAGAGAATACGGTAATGGGGTTTCTTTCGACAATGACATAGAGCTCGAAGAATGGATAAATGAGTTCTTCACATCAAAGTCAGCGGATTTCTTTAAACGCGGAATATTCAAATTGCCAGAAAGATGGGAGGAAGTCGTAAACAGTGAAGGAGAATATATTATTGGTTGACTTGTATTGTTGTTTTTGGACAATAAATTATATTGAATTTGTACATGTGATAGCTTGTTTTGAAGAGCAGAGAATGGGCTACAAAATGGTATATAACATATCAATTAGTGTCCATGCTAACTGACCTTAAACGCTTGTTTAAAAAACGCTACGAACTTATGCGACAACCCGATACAAAACCGTATTTTTGTATTTTCAACAAAAGTCCAACAAACTTTTTTGATTACTTGATCGTAGAGAGGAAGTCATGCGAGAAATATTTATTGACAACTTCGAAAAACCCTTTTCAGAAATTTTTCGCGCCTGTCTTATATGAAAAACTATGAAAAATGCTGCACTCAGCACACATGACTAGAAAAGTATTAAAATTACTTATGGATCGGGACAAAATTTTCGATGGACCAAGTAAATCGTAAATCCAGTTAAAATTACCGCAATTTTCGCCGTCACATAACCATAGCTGTAGCGCCGCCGGCGGCGTCGTCAAGCGCCAGCGCCGGCGGTACCTGGCGGCTAGCGCAGCCGCCAGTGGCTGCAACAAAATTTTACTGAAATTAGTTAATTCTGCCACCTACTGCGAATTTTTTCCTATAGCGCTAGCGCCGTTTTTGGCGGAGGTGCAACTATGCACATAACCCTAGAGAAAAAATAGAATTAGAATGTAATGAATTGTTTTTGAAAGTCTCAAAAACTATTTTTTTATACTTTCTAACCATTTTGCAGCAAAATATTTTTTCGTACAATTTTGTTGTGACTGCATACAACAACTGATACATTTGGCAGAAAAAAGGGAGACTTTGGCGGACCACGTCAAATTTTTTTTGACATTTGGTACCAAAAAAAGATTTTTTGCTCAAAAATGTTTAAAAAGTGAAATTAAATAATTTTTGGCTTAGGCATGTTCAAGATAGAGACAAGTCTTTGATATGCTAATGTCTATTTTAAGGATGGATGTGTGTTCTACCCCAACCATACAATCCCCGCACTTTCCATGTCAACATGTTGGAGACAGTGAGTGTGCATCTACATGGCCATATGTTACACATAAATCACCACCAAAAAGCTGTTCGGCGCTATACCTTCTATGACGACCCCACACTTACTGAACCTGAGCCTGAGATCACGCATGTTCAAGTCTGCGATCTTACAAATGCTAAAGTTAGTTCGACTTTTGGATGAAATGTACAGCTGCGCACTGGCCGTGAATAGCTCCAAATCATGTTTTTTCAACGGTTTAGGACCTGAAACGTTGAAAAAACATGTTTTTAGGGCGCGGCCGACACTTTTTGAAAAAATTTTTTTGACCGAAATTTGACTTTTTGCCTTGGGGGACCAAGGTAAACCACCTGGAGAGGGTACCTGGATGTTATATTATTTATTTTTTACCTTGTTTTTTTACTGAAACTGTGCAAAAAGAGCCTCTATATGTATTTTCGATCATGAGTCTTGCTCGGAATCATGTCTAAAGTAAGTGAGTACGCGCATCTCCAACTCTCAAGCCCCATGCGCTCCCTTCGGTGGCACAAGGGGCATGCGCACACCCCCACACCTCAGATACAAATCACTCGAAAGTGACTCTGGATACATGAAAAAAGCATGCATACCAGAATTTTTTTATGCGGTAGGCCCCAGCATTCAAAGCTATGTTCAAATTCCATCTTTTTGAGGTGTTTAAGTACCTTCTCCAGGTGGTTTACCTTTGTCCCCCAAGGCAAAAAGTCAAACTTTGGTCAAAAAAATTTTTTTTTAATTCTCGGCCGCACCCTAAAAACATTTTTTTTCACTTTTCAGGTCCTAAAACGTTGAAAAAACATAATTTGGGGCCATTCACGGCCAGTGCGTGATAGTGCATTTCAGCCCGACTTTTTTGCATAAATTATGAAAAATGGTGTGTTTAGATAAAACTACGCCCTCTTCGCCTGTCTGCTCGTCGATGGTTCAGTCGTAAATACCCAATCATGGTTAAACTTGCCTTTGAGCCTGTTATTGAAAAAGCTGGCATGGAAGTTCTCAAAAAAGAGACAAAGCGTATACCTACTCAATTGCCAGAAAATGAAATTGTGGTCGAGGATATTCAAGACAGAGGCGCTGATTTTGTTGAAGAACGACGCACATTAGCCAATATCCAAGAAATTGCTGGTGATGCTGAAGAAATCAACAGCAAATTTGATATGGGTGAGTTAAAAAAAAATTGGCCCTCTAAAAGGGACAAAGCTTTTTTCTGCTGCATATATTTTTGGGTTCTATTTAAAAGTGGCCGTAGAATTGTGAAAAATGGCCGTAGAATATTTAATTTTGGCCGTAGATTCATATTGGCCGTGGATTTTTGAATTTTGGCCGTAGATATTTTTTTGGCCGCAAAATACTGAATTTTGGCCGTAGAATTTCGGATTTTGGCCGTAGATTTTTGTATTAACTGTAGATATTGCACCTGTGTCTCATATATCGATCAAGTAGTTGCATCGCATGTTTTTGTCACACATTTTACATCACTAAAGTTTAGAATGTCTCTCCGCGAAGTAACGGGTCAAAGAAAAGACAAGCCTGCACTAGTCTACAAAGAGGTGATCAAGTTTGACGGTGACGAAGCTGAAAGCGGCCTTCAGAAGTGGCAGATAGTGCTCCAGAAAACCGAAGAAGGCAAAACAGCTAAAATCATACAGCAGAAGATGACTGTAAGCGTTTTTGATCATGTGATGCTCTTTTTGTCACTACTTTTTCATTTTTTAGACCATGGACTCTATCCAATCAGTAACAAGCTTCTTCAAATTCAGAATTTTATGAGCTTTCAAAAGAGGGGAGAAACAGCACCAGTTACAATCGAGCACTTGAGATAGTATGCTGTGTCCAAAAAAAAAAAAGAACAGCCTGAAGATGAAAACAAAGTCTACGTTCCGAGTTTCAAGACCAGAAAAGTGTCTAATCTGCATGAATTCTGCCTGGTTTGGTCAAGTTAGAAGCTGAAAAGATTCCAGAGCGCTTCACGGTACATCAATGTCGACTCTACATACAAGCTCAACTGGAATGGATACCCTGTTATGGTAATATTTGATTTTTTTCTTTACGTTTTGACTAAGATTGTTTTTCATAGATAGCCGGCTTTTCTGACGCAAATAAACGCTTCTTTCTCACTCATATAGCCTTGGCGTCCAATGAAAATAGCTGGCGTCCGATGAAAATAATTGAGGAAGGCGTATTCAAGCCAGATGTGCTAATGGCGGATGGTTATCAATCAATTTCGGCAGGTTTGTAAGTTCTGCATGTCTGGTGTTTTTACATCTTTGACTACTATGCATTTTCAGAAGCTAAGTCCGTGTGGCCATTAACGAAGAGAGCAATGTGCTTTTTTCATGTCATGCAGAACTTGCGAAAGAAGATGAAGGAACTAGGCCTGTCAAAAGGGACGAAAAGAAACATCTATCTCGATGTTAAGAAGATTCAGCTATTTCAGACATGGAATTCAAGCAAGGTAAATTTCGTAATAGGGGATCTTGGGGTCTATCGCAGAATCGGTTGCCAAAAAGGCGTATTTTGCAAAAAAAAACAACAGGGGGGACCAAGGCAAATTTTGGCAACCGCTTCTGCGATAGAACCGGATCTTGTATCTTTCTCACGATTCTATTATAGCTGCGCTAGCAATGATGGAGTATTGGTCGGCTCTTTTCAGATCGGGGGCACCTTTTGCCTTGGTCCCCCCTATTGTTTCAAATTTTGTCCCACCACGCTACATTTTACTGGTTTTTCTTCGCTTGTTCGTTTATCACATTTTATAGAATATTTTGTATTTTACATTGTATAAATGTCGCATATAGATATGGGTCGAACACTTGTGGATCAAGTCGAAAGACCTGATGTAGCCGCCCTTCGCCTGAAGGATGTTCTCACCTACGATACCAAGCAAGCCATTTCCTTCTTCGTCGGTCTCGAGATTCTCAACAACAACTTCTTGGCACCAGCAATGCGAATACAGCGTCCTACGTGGAAGAAGCCGTGTTTCGACAAAACTGCCGAGCCTCAGGATGGGATATTCTAAGCAAATTTCTTGAGCAAATGTATCTCATTTACAATGTGTAATAACTGTAATATTCATGTCTAGTCTTTAATAAACTTTGTTTCCGAAACACGCGCGAGAAAAATAGCATTTTACCGTGAAGGTCTTTAATACAGAGCGTCGCAGTTAAACCAACGATCAAAACAGACATGTACCACGATGCGCATGTGCTTGGAGAATAGCGCCGTCTATTTTATTGATGCAACGACGTGTTTGTGATGTCATCTGCTAAAGCTACAAGTCAAAACATTGTCGAACACTATAACCTCTTCAGTGGTAGACTCTACTTGGTTAAAAAATGAAGGTACGAAGTACGAGTACGACAAAATTAAAAAATTCCGAGCACTGCACTTGAGTACCACTTTCTCGGTACTACATCTCTATACTACCAAGTCGATACCCTACGGGATAGGAAACAGAAATTGAATTATGGCGGCGGAAAATTGTCCGCGGAAAATTGATCGGCGGAAAATTGACCGGTACCGCGTTTGAGTTACTTTGTGCCATTTTGTACAAAGTAACGGAAACGTCTTAAAATAAATTTTAATTTCGTTCATTTATTTCTGCAATTGTTTATTTTCCATCTTTTTCTCTTTCGTTGCTCTTTACAAATGTCTATGCCTTCTCCTAGATCTATTCTCACTCAACTGATGAAGATATTGCTACTTTTTGGGGTGACGGCTTCATATGACCACTCACTAGTGTGTTATGTTTTGATTCTGGATTCGTTAAAAACATCGATTTAGATCGAAAATGAGCGCACTTAGGGCAAGGGGTGGTCAGACCTCAATCATCTGATGCACCTACGCTAATCTAAATGGCCCAACTACTTAAAGTCACCATAAACACTTCAAACCACTTCGGGCTTTTCCAAACCACTCTGGATACCTCAAGTTGCTTGAAAACACTTCAAACACCTCCGGTACCCTAGTGGTGATGCCGACAAGCGTAGGTGAACCCTGCAGTGTGTCGGTTTGAGTCTTTTAAAAACATATATTGTCGCTCGATTGTTGCGCGACAATATATATATTAAAAATTTTCAAAATACCACAAGCAACTCTGAAACGACATCCAACTATCCCAAACCACCCTAAACACTCCGAATTTCCAAATTTTATTTTTCTTAAAGCATGGTAGACAATGATAATAATGATAAAGGAAAAATCAGAATGATGGTTAATGAGACTTCTACAGAGTGCGATCAAATCGATGTTCCACGCTGCTATTTTTCCATCTTTCTTGACTTCTTTTTTAAGATACGACAACGAATGCAACAAAGGGTAGCCTGAAAAATGCCATTAATAAGCATAGAATTATTTACTTTCGGTTCCATATTTTTTTAATCTACACAAAAATACATGCCGTAATTGCAGCAAAAATTAGGATTAGCATCATGAGCACACAATACCAAGCGCATCGAAGGACTCGCTTCGATTCGATTACGAGCTTTCAAACAGTCACAGTCGATTTGCAATAGTGCGATTAATTTGCTTTGGCCACAAATCAGCAAGACTTACGCGAAAACAGGTTTTTAGGAAATCGATAAGTAAGTGAGGTTGCCAGAGATTTGAACCGTTTCACCCTTCGGACTGCTGCCAATTAAAACTTCCTGTCCACCTACAAAAGTAATATGCAACAACCACTAAGATTTGAAAAAAGATTAACCTCATCTCCAACTTTCAAATGTTTCTGGATACGGAACAGCATTCAAATCAATAGGCACATACCCATTTTTTTCAGCATAGAGGTGAATCTGAAAACAAAATAGATCCTCCGACCGCTGGGAACTGAATTATTTTACCACCTGACTGTAGGAATTGCTCGACCAGCAGTTTTGCTAAAGCCCTCTTGAAGCGACATGTACAGATAGCCATAGACATCGTCAATCTAAAAAATATCGAGGAGCTGAGACATAGTTATTTTGAGTAGACCACTTAAAAAATGTTTACCACTCACCTAGGGGAGACTTTCTTACAACTTTCGCTTTAATTTGACGATTTTTGATGTCACAAAAGGTCGCTAATTGATATAATCGCTAATCGATTTACTATTTTCGAGCGCTCAAAACTCAAAAATTTTCAAGTTTTCGAGCGAAAAACTCGAAATCGAGGGATCGACTCGACAACCCTGATCATAAACTTAAAATTGGAATATTTAAAACGCAAAACAAGAAAACATTCTTTTTGTTTCAGAAGATCAAGTCAGCTGCGCATCAGATGACATGCTTGTAGTAGCGCCGAGCAGCCAATCCAAGCCTGGCTCGTCTCGCACAATATGGCTGTTCGCACGCAATGGTAGAGAAAAAGAAATTTGGTTTCACAAGTAGGACTGGCTTCATTTTTTGTGTGATCAATTTTTTGAACAACTAATTTTAGGTTACGAAAATCTTCCAAAGAGTTCTTATGTCCAACCGAAAAAGGTGATATCGCTAGTGGAATCTCTGTGCAGATGCCTTCAATTGACAAGATCAAAGAACATCGCGATTATTATTTGTATTTGCTTCAGGATGTGGAATTTAATAAGTGATTATTTAACAGAATTTTGTAAATTCACCACTCACAAAATCTGAGACCCCAACAAGATAAGTATCTTAAAAATGTACCCACATATTTTCAGATCCTAAACTGTAAGAATCGGCCTACCCTAATAACTATCAATTTTTAGCCAACTAAACCAGATTAAAGATGAACCAATACTTCGTTCCGGTCAAGGTTTGAAAAATACTGTTCTAATGGACCTTGGCTACTACCAAAGAACTCAATTTGACGGTGAAAATAACACAAGACTTACTGCTATTTTCAATTTGCTTGCTGTCAGGTATTTCACTATAGTACATTAATCCAGCTAGATGTTTTGTTTTAGGATATGCTACGATTTTGCTCGTGACGATTTCTGGGTTGGACTTATCCGAGAGAGAGTACAAATGAAAATTGGTGCTGTTCATGTGTGTCTTAATAAAAAAATGGATTAAATTTCTATATTTTTCATCCTTTAGCTGCCTTATTTCATCGAAAGTTTAAAGTTGGAAAGATTTGATCTGGGAACTGCTGTGCCAAATATTTTAAAAGTGTATGCACCTATGCTTGACCAATGGGGCATATGGTTGGATTTTGATGTGAGTCGTAGCGACTAGGCTTAAGCTTGCAATGACTCTTTAATTTTCAGATCAAATATGACGGTCTTGTTCAGCTTACAATAGTGACTCAGGCGGATTTGACGAAGCTTAACGATGAGAATACGGAATCAGAAGATGAAGCTTCCTCATATTTTGGTGTGCCAGTGAAAAATCCTGCCTTAGCTGTGCCAGATACAAGATATTCTGATGTGGATCTACCGCTTTCGCCTGAGGATGAGCCTGATGATGAAGATTACGGAGAACATATAAGCGAGGAAAAGTTAGAGTGAGTTGTTTTAAGCTCTAAAGTAGTGTAAAACTTCTCTTGAATGAGTAAAAATTAAAAAAAATTAGTTCTGAGTGCGGTAGAATCTCAATAACCCAGAACCTTTTCAATTAATATCCCGGGGTTTGTTACTTTTTTTACCCTAAATTCCAGTGTTTTGCCAGCTGTCTTTGGTTATTCTGGTCCGCCTGCTAAAAAAACTGCAAGTCTTAATGACGAAAATATTGTCATTTAGAGGAGCGACTCGTAATAAGCAGTATACTTTTTATTCTTGGATAGGGATAAAAAAAACTATCAGACACAGATGGGTGTCAAGCTTAAAAAGGTCTTTGGTTATCTAAACTGTGTTAAATTTACATGACCACAAGAATAAATACTTTTACTCAATAGCTTATTTAGAGAGAAAAGCAAGAAAAAGCCAGGTCGCAAGATTATGAAGATTATCGACAAAATTACTCATTCCGATCTCTTCAAGGGTGCTTCTGAGCTGAAGTTAGTGCGCAAAGCTATGGAAGAGATCTCGGACACTCAACTAGTCATTAATGTTGAAATTACTGAGCTTCAGGGCACCATGATGCTGAATATTCCACCGCCTCCGTCTGATAGACTCTGGTCAGTAAAACCTGATTAAAAAAATTTAAATTTAACATCTGTGGTGTCTTTTTACAAATATGAGCTGTCGAAAATTCAGGTACGGATTCCGTGAGACGCCGAAAATGTCAGTTAAAGTAGTTCCACAGGTAGCAAAGTAAATTATTTAGTCTATTTTGTAAGTAAAAAAAATATTTAGGTGGGAGAAAAGTCGGTAAATTTCTCTGCTGTCAGCGATTTGATCGAGGCTAAACTAGTCAACATAATTCAAAATCTTTTGGTTTTTCCCAACTTGGATGATATAGTAGTACCATTATTATCAGGAAATGACTTGTTGCGTGGATCTTTCACTCAATAATTGTTTGTGGTTAAATTTTTTGTGCCAAGTCTAGTTCAACTTTCTACATATAATTCGGTTTTTTTAATTGAATATTACAATCAAACCTCGTTTATCCGGCACCCCTTAAAGTTCATTCCCGCCTTGGGTCCGACACTTTTTTCAGCTCAATTTTCGAAGTCTTTTGCTAAATGTGACTCGCCAGTCTAGTCCGAAATATTTTTTCAAAATCTTTAAATTTTGCCATAAAGACCCGCAGACCTCGGTTATCCGGCACCTGATTTTCAAAAAGGGGTGCCGGATAACCGAGGTTATGACGAAATTTAAAAATTTTGGAAAAACGACCGGCAAAAACAGAATCCTTGCGATATTTCGGACTAGACTGGCGAATCACATTTAGCAAAAGACTTCGAAAATTGAGCTAAAGAGAGTGTCGGACCCAAGGCGGGAACGAACTTTTGGGCGTGCCGGATAAACGAGGTTTGACTGTATGTATATTTTTTGCGAATCGGCGAATAAATGGTTTGAAATATTTGTTATGGTTAACTGTGAACGACAAAAAATAACAATGGAAACAGTACAACAAAGGAAAATGTGTGAATCTCTAAAAAAATCGGTCATTTTCGGTAAGTTTGAATTTATATCTGATATTAATTCAGGCATTAACCGCAGAGTTATGTTCAAAATTTTTCAGCCTCCGAAAACCGCCTTCGACTCGAAAAAAGTTAGCCTCCGACCTCCGCCTCCTGCCTCCTTGGAGGTTCTCGGCCTCCCTCCGAGCCTCCCTCCGGCAAAAAATGATGCCTCCGGCATCCGCCTCCATCCTCTTTTTAACCTCCTTTTAGCCTCCAAAAAGGAGGCTAAAAAACCTCCTTTAGCCTCCTTTAGCCCAGTTCGGCCCTCTATAGTCCTTTTTTGTATAATATCTTTATTCGAGCGAACCATCAACAACCCACAAAAAAAAGAGTGACCAATAATAACGGAGATTAATGAATGCTTGATTGAATGAAAGCAGCACCTTCCTCTTCACCAACTTCGGCCCAGAATTGCACTTGTGTAGACTTGTTGACAGCGTTAGGCGAGAAAGAGGATTTATCTGAAGTTCAAAAACAATTTTCGAGCGCGTCATTTGGAGTAATAAAGGAGGCTAAAGGGAGGCTAAAAGACTACGGTGGCCTCCGCCTCCTTTGGGATTTTCAGCCTCCTCCTAGCCTCCCTCCTTTAAAATTTTAAAAATCGGCCTCCCTCCTAGCCTCCCTCCGAGGAGGCGGAGGCTGGAGGCTCAGCCTCCACTCCAGGAGGATCCTCCTGGAGGCTGGCATAACTCTGATTAACCGTTTGAGTTATTCAGTCATCACATGCTACTTTTTTCACTCATCAACTTGAAATGCCTCTAGCTTCAGTTCTTGTGATCAACCATACACTCATAATATTTCATTTTACTCCTCATTAAAAGCCCTTTCTAGTGCGCATAACGGCCAACGCGGAAGAAAAAAGTCAAAATGGATTTCTTTTTTATTTTCAAAAATTACAACTTTTCAAACTTTTGTTGATTTTTCCAAATTTTTCGAATTATTTTCAAAAACCTTTACGCACGTTAGAAAGCGCTTGTAATAAGGAATAAAATGAGTTATTATGAGCCTGAGGTTGATTACAAAAAATTGGAGCCAGAGGCATTTTAAGTTGAGGAGTGAACAAAAGTGGCACCTGGTGACCGACCAACTTCGATTTTCTTCAACTTCAACAATTTTAAACGATTATTGCTCGGCTCTCATAATGTACATAATGTACCGTAATTTAAAAAAACAATTGACCCTACCGGAGCATACACCACCCCACCCCTTCCCCGCATTTTTGATCAAGAGTCTTGCTCGGAATTATGTCTAAGGTAAGTGAGTGCGCGCATTTTTAACCAACCGAGCCCCCTGGCTTGGTTGCTTGGGGTTGAGATGCGCACACCCACATACCTTAGACACAAATCACTCGAAAGTGACTCTGGATGCATGGAGGGGATTAGGGTTGAGATGCGCACACCCACATACCTTAGACACAAATCACTCAAAAGTGACTCTGGATGCATAAAAAATGTATGCATACCAGAGTTTCTTTATGCGGTAGGCCCCAGTTAACAAAACTATGTTCAAATTCCATCTTTTTGGGTCAAGGTAGTTCAAAAAAAATTCATTTGGGGGCGGTATACTTCGGTAGCGCCAAACAATCTAGCCGTTTCGAACTTTCCAGAGTTCAGGGTACAAGCTAGGAATAAATGAAAATTTTTTATTTTTCCTTCATGTCCAGCACTAGTCCATTCTAACAGATTGTGTGTCTCAATTTTTTGGCTGAACAACTTTTAAATTTCTGTCGTTTAAAATTTCCTGGATAATGGTCCGAAAACGAAATGGGGCCGGGCAAGGGGTCATGTACACAAAATATTTTTTTGAAAAATATGCGTGTAATTTCATGACAGCCTGTATTTCCCATCATTACTTTAGTTTGTATACATCAGAAAATGAATAAAATTTTGTTTATTTTTATAAAAAATTATTTTAACACCCTTAGAATTTTCGATACAAACATGAGATCTTATAGTAAGGTTGGCTCTATATGTGTTGGAGTTGCCCCCGGAAAAAAACTGCCTTGGTCCTCCTTGTTGATTTTTTTGAAATTTTTTTCCCCGAAAGTATCAAAAAGTGTTTATTTATTTTTTTCGGAGGCTACCTCAAAACATATAGAGCCGCCTTCATTTAGTTAAGCACTAAGTAAAAACCCCAGTAACCAAAGTTGACTAGAATAAAGGCTGCTGGGAAAATTATTCTGCTTTTCTGATCAATGTTGATAGCCATTGCTCTGCCTTTGAGGTTGTATTGAGCTTGCACATTGCACTTCATTGACATGGCTCTTTTAAACACCTTAATTTGCTTTGGATAAAAGAGAACTGACCATTTTATAACCAGGGTCGTTATAACAGGACTCAACTGTAACTATTAATCTTTTAAAAGGGGTCTGCCGTGCGCGACACGGATAAAAGGCGGCGGCCAGCAGTTCTTTCTTGAAACATTTTTACATGCTTTCTCATCTAGATTTTTTAAGTTTTTTGCCTAACTTTTACAAATAGTTCAAGGTCATCAATATTAGATTTGATGCAAAAAGAGTGAAAAATTGAACGATTTAAAAAAATTTGCTGGTCCCTGCCTTAAATTTTCAGAACGCATGGATATGCCCCTATAAGTACAACTGTAACTATTTATGCAGAAAATTTTTTCTTACGTTTAATAGATGCCAAAAATATTTCCGGAATCCTAATCAAAAGCAGAATTTCAAAAGTGCTTAGATATGACCTAAAGTTAGAGGAATGTGAAGATTTTGAAAATCTACTATTTAACTTTAAGTCATATCTTAACAGGCCAGCTTTTTTGCAACTTTTTTTTTCGATTCGGATTCCTTAAAAATTCTAGCTAGGGGACTTAAAAAAAATTCCGAAAAATTTATTAAGAATTTTGAAAGACATCGGGGTGAACTTACCTTACCCTTTAGAAAATATGGTAGCGCAGCAATATTTGAAAAAGTACGGTATTAGAAGCAGTCAATCAACTTACCTGATGTCTTAATTTGCTAACTGAGGGTTTTCCAAAGGTGGATATCCTCCTTTTATGAAGTGGTGAAGTAGTCCCAAGAGACTCTTCTGGCACATTTCCTGTGTCAATAGGTACTCTAAGCCTGGCTTCAGCTGCATTAGAGGTGAAACTGTTGTGTTTGTGGATCGGGCCTGAGGCGTATATATTGTTGTTGTTGAGTCTATCACCCCCATTGTGATTGTCGTGGTAAAGGGTGTGGAAAGTGCTTTCTTCATAACCTAAGGTCGATGGATCATCTTCTTCTGACAGATTTCCGTCCTGATGCAACCAGCTAAAGAGGATAAGTAAATATTTAGGGTTGTTACACAGTTAACTCGATTTTTCACAAAAAAATTATTTTTATGCTATTTGTTCTCTAAAATTTTGAGCAGGTCACCCCACGTTTGAAAGCCTAGAATGTTGGCTACCGAATGGTATAAAAATTTCTTGGTTTTGTTCACAAAAATGTATATATTTTATTACAAACACTTTCGAATTATTTTCGAACTTTTAATTCGAAATAGTTCAAAATAATTCGAAAGCGTTTGTAATAAAACATTTATATTTTTGTGAACTAAACCAAGAAATTTTTGTACCGTTGGGTAGCCAACTTTCATACGTGGGGTGACCTGCTCAAAATTTTAGAGAGCAAATAGCATAAAAATAACAAATAAGGGCAAATTTTTTTGAAAAATCGAGTTAACTGTGTAACAACCCTGTCAATAATATTAATGCTAGAAAATACTTATACAAATCTATCGCCATGAATTTTTTAACACTAAAAATAAAACTTAGCACTCGAAATTCCGAAGAAAGTGCATTATTAAAAAGTAGCTTTTTCGCACCATTGTGTTCAGCGTGAAATTCTGAGTCAAAAAAGGTTCTCAGATTCGTATTGCGCGTGTCAAGGTTGCAAAAACTCCTTTTTTTCGTTTTTGCCAAAACATATGTTTGCCTAATCTGCCTTAGCCCAAAAAGGCACAAATTTTTGAAAAAAGTAGAGGGTGTGCAACGAAATACCATTCAAAACCCACTCTAAATGAGCTGTCTCTTCAGGTATTCTAATTGTGTGGAGATCTGGTTCATCCGGTCTTAAGGTCACGTGTTTACCACTGCTTAAGTGGTCATAGGCACTTTGGGAGTGGGACATTATGGCTGGAGTGCTTTTTCTGTGTTTTTGAAAGTGCTTATGCAGGCCTGTGCCCATGGCTTGCTCTGGCATTCCTGTTGCAGTTGAATTACTGCCTGCTCCAAACAGGGTGGATAGGGTCGAGTCCATTATTAGGTTCGGGGGAAGTGACCGATGGATCTCTTGGTTTTTAGCATAGTGTGCTATTGTGTATTCCACCTGATAGTATTAAGAATGTTTAAAATTTATAAAAGACAGACTTTTGCATACCATGACCCCAAACACAAATGTCATGCACATTCCCAGCCAAAAATCAATAGCTTTCTAAAATTTGCTTTATTTTAAAAAATTATTGGGTTGTTCGATAATTATCCAGCGTTTTTTTAACTTTGGCAAAACAATTCATCAACCATTTTTATTAATCAAATCAAACACAATAACAAATCAACCACAACAACAACTAATCTTCCGGAGGGTACTCTCCATCGAATTCCATTGCCTGTTCCCATTTGTACGGCAGAAGGTTGATTCCACGAGCGAAGAAATCCGGTGTCTTTGAAGCAATCCATTGTCTTATGTCATCAACAATTTCTTGAAGGTTTGCAAACTTTTTCCCAAGCTGCCAGTTGTGGAGCGAGCGGTTGACGTGGTAGTCTGTGGGTGCTTCTGTTGGCGAATACGGCGGATGCGGCAGCAGCTCCCATCTTTTGTCTTCGATTGAGGCAACAACGTCAGCTCTGATATGCGGTCGGGCTCCGTCCTGATGGAAGATTATGGCATCCTTTTTCAGCGGTCTTACTTTCGATCGCACGCTGGAGACGATCGAGTTGCGCCTTGTAGACGTCTTCTTTCATAGTTGCAAAAGATCACATACTTAAAAGAAAAGTTACAAAAAATAAAGTTTTGTAGGAAATAAAAAAACGCTGGATAATTATCGAACAACCCAATAATAATTTAAAGGCTGTAAGTAAATTGCAGCGGTAAAACTGTGAATTTCAACGGTAAATTAATTTTTTTCAACGGTATTTTCAAATTTGCCATAAAACAATGAAATTCAACGGTAAATTTGTGAAATTCAGAGGTAAATTTATCGTAAAGTCAACTTTACAGTCCGTTGCCTCATTTGTATAGCAATGTTTCAGGCAGAAACAACTTTAGCACTACAGTCGAGTCCCGCTAACCCGGCACCACTGGGACCGGCAAAAAGTGCCGGGTTAGCGGGGGTGCCGGGTTAGCGGTGGTATCATTTTATCGGGCCTTAATCATTACAGTCGACCCCCTACATAATCACCCTTTATTCAACTATTTTAAGAGGGGTAAAGGGTTGTATAGGGAGGGGAAGGGGAAAAAAGAGGGCCACTAATGCAAAAGGTCACACTAACAAGAAGATGTTGAGCATAGTTTTGAATACTGGGGCCTACCGCATACAGAAAAAATTGACGCAAATTGAAAAATGTTGTAAACTATGATAGATGCCGGTTTATTGGGGGATAATTTTTATTGGACGGAACCAGTCTTAGGGTGCCGGGTTACTGGGGGTGCCGGGTTATCGGGTGCCGGGTTATTGGGGTAAACTTTGTTGATTTTCTTTGCCAGCCAACCAAATTTTTAAAAAGTGCCGTGTTATTGGGGGTGCCGGGTTATTGGGGTGCCGGGTTAGTGGGACTCGACTGTATTTTAAATGCAATCTCAAGTCAGTCAAAGGAAGAGGCGAGGAGCGGCACGCGAATGGACGACTGCGAAGGAGTGCTCTAGTAAGGAAGACGCAGATGTGTGGATGGCTGAGAATGGAGGATCCTGGACATACGAAATTCATGCTTTGCGTCCACGATTTACCCTTGGGGTCATTTCTTGTCATTGTAATGTTGACTTTATATGATAAATTTACCGCTGAATTTCACTGTTTTATGGCAAATTTGAAAATACCGTTGAAAAAAATTAATTTATCGTTGAAATTCACAGTTTTACCGCTGCAATTCAATTTGAGCCTAATTTAAATAACAAATCTAACCATATAAGAGACTTCTGGCAGAGCCATTTTGACCGCATTGGCCTGAGTAGCTATGGTCAGCAACTGAGGTAAAAGAGATAAGTAGGCAACTAATTTGTTAATTAAAAAAAAAATTACGGTAGTAATGGAAAGAGAAACTCTTGCAGGTGCGCTGTCAATATCCAGCCAGAAATTGAACCTACAATTTACCGTATTTTCTCTGAGAATACAAATACAAGTCGGAAAAAAGTTTAAAGTCCTCCTTTTGGCTTAACAGTGCCTGATTTTGGATACTGCAGCAAATAATAATAGCGTTCGGACATACTATCTCAAACTCTCCACCAATCCAAGTTGTCCTCTTTCCACGGCTTAAGAATTTTTTAGGCGTTTTCAAGCTATATTCAGCCAAAATCAGACAGGTTTCAACAAAATTATGCACTATTTAGCCAAAGAAAGCCAAAATGAGGCACTTTTCAGCTAAAGTGAGGCATTTTCAAGCCGAAATGAGTCCAAAAAAAATTTTTTCTATAAAAATTGCTAGGCCCACCAAGAAATCACAACAATTAGAGCAGTAGGAACGTAGGTTTGTATAATGTGGTGCATCATTTCTCTTTGTACATAGAACACTGCGGTCATGCAAGACCAAGTGCCAGTGGCATAAGTACCATTACAGCTTCCTGTTTTGATGTCTACCAGTCTCCTAAAAATTTTAACTTACCATATGCTCTAGAAAAAAATTGGACCCTAGCATAGAATAACCACCCCCCCCCCAAACTTATGCCTTCTAAAACTTAAGTAAAGAGCACCCAAATATATGTTCCAGACCCCAGAAAAAGTGCGTAAAACACTTATTAGTCACAACTTCCATAAGTTGGCCTACCCCTAAGCCTAAGTAAAGAGCACCCAAATATATGTTCCAGACCCCAGAAAAAGTGCGTAAAACACTTATTAGTCACAACTTCCATAAGTTGGCCTACCCCTAAGCCTAAGTAAAGAGCACCCAAATATATGTTCCAGACCCCAGAAAAAGTGCGTAAAACACTTATTAGTCACAACTTCCATAAGTTGGCCTACCCTAAGCCTAAGTAAAGAGCACCCAAATATATGTTCCAGACCCCAGAAAAAGTGCGTAAAACACTTATTAGTCACAACTTCCATAAGTTGGCCTACCCTAAGCCTAAGTAAAGAGCACCCAAATATATGTTCCAGACCCCAGAAAAAGTGCGTAAAACACTTATTAGTCACAACTTCCATAAGTTGGCCTACCCTAAGCCTAAGTAAAGAGCACCCAAATATATGTTCCAGACCCCAGAAAAAGTGCGTAAAACACTTATTAGTCACAACTTCCATAAGTTGGCCTACCCTAAGCCTAAGTAAAGAGCACCCAAATATATGTTCCAGACCCCAGAAAAAGTGCGTAAAACACTTATTAGTCACAACTTCCATACGCTGGCCTACCCCTAAGCCTAAGTAAAGAGCACCCAAATATATGTTCCAGACCCCAGAAAAGTGCGTAAAACACTTATTAGTCACAACTTCCATACGCTGGCCTACCCTAAGCCTAAGTAAAGAGCACCCAAATATATGTTCCAGACCCCAGAAAAAGTGCGTAAAACACTTATTAGTCACAACTTCCATACGCTGGCCTACCCTAAGCCTAAGTAAAGAGCACCCAAATATATGTTCCAGACCCCAGAAAAAGTGCGTAAAACACTTATTAGTCACAACTTCCATACGCTGGCCTACCCCTAAGCCTAAGTAAAGAGCACCCAAATATATGTTCCAGACCCCAGAAAAAGTGCGTAAAACACTTATTAGTCACAACTTCCATACGCTGGCCTACCCCTAAGCCTAAGTAAAGAGCACCCAAATATATGTTCCAGACCCCAGAAAAAGTGCGTAAAACACTTATTAGTCACAACTTCCATAAGTTGGCCTACCCCTAAGCCTAAGTAAAGAGCACCCAAATATATGTTCCAGACCCCAGAAAAGTGCGTCAAACACTTATTAGTCACAACTTCCATACGCTGGCCTACCCTAAGCCTAAGTAAAGAGCACCCAAATATATGTTCCAGACCCCAGAAAAAGTGCGTAAAACACTTATTAGTCACAACTTCCATACGCTGGCCTACCCCTAAGCCTAAGTAAAGAGCACCCAAATATATGTTCCAGACCCCAGAAAAAGTGCGTAAAACACTTATTAGTCACAACTTCCATACGCTGGCCTACCCCTAAGCCTAAGTAAAGAGCACCCAAATATATGTTCCAGACCCCAGAAAAAGTGCGTAAAACACTTATTAGTCACAACTTCCATAAGTTGGCCTACCCTAAGCCTAAGTAAAGAGCACCCAAATATATGTTCCAGACCCCAGAAAAAGTGCGTCAAACACTTATTAGTCACAACTTCCATAAGTTGGCCTACCCCTAAGCCTAAGTAAAGAGCACCCAAATATATGTTCCAGACCCCAGAAAAAGTGCGTAAAACACTTATTAGTCACAACTTCCATAAGTTGGCCTACCCCTAAGCCTAAGTAAAGAGCACCCAAATATATGTTCCAGACCCCAGAAAAAGTGCGTCAAACACTTATTAGTCACAACTTCCATACTCTGGCCTACCCCTAAGCCTAAGGGCTAAGCCTAAACTTGTTGTTCCAAAGGGTGGTTACAACGATTTTTAGAAGGTCTGATTTGGGGGGGGGGTATTCTATACTAGCGCCAAAAATTGTTTTTTTTTTCTCACATATCGGGCATTAGAATGTCAGCATTCCTATCTATAGGCGGGTCTATGTCTTTAGACCATCTGAGTCTGAGTACTGACTCTGGATATGCATAACTGAGTATTCGAAGAGAACATTCTTGCGAGTCTAACGGGTACTTCCACAGGTTCATCTAAAGTGACTAGATAAAGCTTGGATCTAGTAAAGTGGCTAGATTACCATGCAAATAGCTACTAAACTGATACGGCAATCATACCTGAAAATTTTCATTAATTTTATATTCCTGTCTAAATATGTATCTAAATCAGGGTTGGTAAAAAGGTTGATCTTTCAGAGTTTTGAGCCAAAAATTTTGACTTGTTTATGTTTAGGTTTGGCGGGTAACCGACATTTTCGGTTACCCGAACCGGAACCCGAAAACCGGGTTTCCGGTTTTTCAGATAAAAAAACCGAAAATTGAAAAATTTCCTTCCAGAAAAAAAGGAAACGGAAATTTTCAGTTTCGTTTACCCGAACCAAAACCCGAAATTTTTTGGTAACCGATCCGATCCGAACCGATAACCGGAAAATTTCCGGTTTTTCGGATAATAAAAAAACCCGTACCCGAACCGCCAACCCTATTTATGTTTAAAAATGCTACAAATTTAAAAAGTTAGCACTTTTAGAGCAATTTTGTATTGTTTTTACTGATTTTGACAGAAAAGTGCCGGAAAGGCTGACTTAGCAGCCCTGATCTAAATTATAACACACTAACCAGACTCGTCCGCTCGGATAAACCCAGACCAAAAAGTTGTCCTCAGTAATCTCTTGGAATGTAGCATACCTAGCATTGGCAAAATATATCTTAACAACATTGGTCTTTAAAAAAAATTCGTAGTTTTATTCAAGTAATTTACGTCTGGATGCCACAATTTTTTGAAAACAGCTTTGTCCCTAATGAGCATAGGGCCAGTGCCGTTGTGTCTTAGTCTGGTGTCATTCCACTCCTGGTAAAAGTACATGTCTAAATGGTAGTCCATGGTTTGAGCACTGAAGCTGGAGATTCCTTCTATGTACCTTAAATGCTGTTGAGATACAATATTAAACGCTTAGATAGACGATTTTAACTAACATTGACATTGACACATTTGTAGGCACTCCTGCAACCACATATTTGTAATTAATAGTAATTACTGATAGTATTAGGTTGTCCAATAAGTTTTGAGAAAAAGTACGTGGATTCGCTTTAATTTTCAAAGTGCATCATTTGACAATGATGTCTCTACGTGTCATATACCATTTTGTAGCCCGTTCTCTCCTCTTTTGAATGTCGTATTAACCGGCTCTTTGTTATAACAAAATTCGACCAAAAATAAAAAAACAAATAATTTCTCAAGTTTGGTAAATTTATGCACATTTTTTGTTTTCCTATTTTTGATCCTATTTTTTAATAACAAAGAATTGTTCAATATCACATTTTAAAGAACAGAGAACGGGCTACAAATATATGACACGTAGAGACATCATTGTCAAATGTGCCAAATGATGCACTTTGAAAATTAAAGCGAATCCACGTGCTTTTTCTCAAAACTTATTGGACGACCTAATAGTAACTGGTGGCCAAAAAGTTCTGCAACAAACTTTGAGATCTTTTTTAATAATAAACTTTATTTCACAAAAGCATGTTCAACCACTCATTTTGTAGCCTTAATCTTTCTCTTTCTAATGGTATATTACTTTCCCCTTTGTGCTCATTGTTTGGTTGAATAGCGGCTCAAAGAAATCAAAGGAAGAAAAATAATCTTTGCAAAGCATCTCGTTTGTTTATTTTCTTCTCTCGACATGAACAAAGGTCAATGGCCCGGAGTACCGCCGGATGCTCGAAACCGAGGTTCTTCCGTGGGCAGCAGAGAATTTGGAAGATGAATGGTGCTTCCAACAAGACGGGGCGCCATCCCATCGCGCCTACGACACCCAACATTGGATCCACCAACATTTTCCCGACTTCATCAAGGTTGATCCCCACTGGACCAACCCAACTGGTGATTGGCCACCCAACTCACCCGACCTGAATGTGATGGACTACTTTGCATGGCCCTACCTCGAGTCAAGGCCTGCTCCACTCCACAACTCCATCCAAGCTCTGAAGGCATCGCTGGTCAGGGAATGGGATGCCATTCCACAGGAAATGATCCAATCTGCCATCAACGACTTCCCAAAAAGATTGAAGAAATGTATCCAGGCCAGTGGCGGCCATTTTATTGAGTAAAAGAAAAAGCAAATATACCATTAGAAAGAGAAAGATTAAGGCTACAAAATGAGTGGTTGAACATGCTTTTGTGAAATAAATTTTATTATTAAAAAAGATCTCAAAGTTTGTTGCAGAACTTTTTGGCCACCAGTTAATTAACGAGTTAAGATACATTAAGCTAGCAGTTAACCCTCGATATAAAGGGACTACAAGGTTGCCTAAAAAGATTCGGAAAATATTGAAAAAATTTCGTAGATAGCTCCTGTAGGCACCCTCTAGAGCACTGTTATATCGAGTATCAAATGAAGCAAGAGCCTGCTTCTTTTATTTTGATTGATGCGTGACCAAATTCACTTACCGTATTTCCTCTAATAAGCGCCCTCCCCAAAATTCGGAATTTCTTAAATTCATACTCCGCCTTTTATACCAAGTTTTTGTTTTCGAACGCAACATATGTTATATACCAAAATGTAGCTGGAAATCTGCGCTACATTCTGGTATATAACATACGTTGCGTTCAAAAACAAATGCTTGGTATAAAAGGCGAAGAATAAATTTAAGAAACTCCGGATTGGAGGGGTGCGCTTATTAGAGAAAATACGATAGTTAGCAAAACTGTTTAGTGAACTGTTTAGTTAGCAAATTCGCAAAACCTTAGGTTTCAGAAAAAAAAACTATCGGTAAAATTGGAATCTTTCTATATTTGGGAAAGAACTGTCTAAATAAATTTATTAAAAGTTTTAAAAAATTGAATAAAAAAAATGTCAATCCTCCTTAGCTTGATTATTTTGAATAAGTCACCACTTGGCTCCATACACTTGCGATGTCATTTTGAGAAGTTAACGAGCATTTTTATCATTCAAAAGTTTAATTCAGGCTTTAGCGCTTTAACGACATCCAAGCACTATGTTGTAGCGCAGTTCAAGAGCTACAAAATCTATAAAAGAGATTTTTTTTAAAAAAATCTGAGTGTTGAGATATGGCCTTTTCGTAAAGAATGACTAAAAATCCCAAAAATTAGAAAAACTTGGATTTTTTGAAATTAATTTTTTCCAGAAAGCCATATCTCAACACACAAATTTTCACAAAAAATTCTGTAAAACAGGTATTATAGCTCTTGAACTGCGCTACAACATAGTCCTAATATGTTGTTAAAGCGCTAAAGCCTGAATAAACTTTTGAACAGTTAAAATGATAAAATTGCTCGTTAACTTCTCAAAATGACATCGCAAGTGTTCGGAGGGGACACGGACAATTCACACCCAGGACAATTCACAGCCAGAACAATTCACAGACTGGGACAATTCACACCCATAATAAAATAGTATAAAGGTTGCAAAAACCAACAATAAACCTAACTTTATTCGTAACAACTAAACATTAAGGTGGTGAGTAACATATGACGCGTAACAACAACAACTGAATTTCTTGCATTTGATAATTATGAGTGATTCTGGCCAAACATTCCACTGTGCTGCGTTCTTCGTAAGCTTCCACAACTGCTAGTATTTGCTTGTCGGCTTGTTGGTATTCTAATCGCTTTCCCTTTGCCTTCTTTCCTTGCAGCCACTTAAGATATAGTTGATCACGACCTTGTAGCACTTGACGAAGGCAGTCGACAATGCTCCAAAATCGTGGGTGGCAAACATCAAGATCCATCTAAATTCGGTGGTAAGAGACAGCATAAGTCAAAACATGACAAAAATAAAACTAAATAATGAAAACGCGGAAGAAAGTTTGCCAGCAAAGTTGCTAGAATTATCAAGAAGTGAAATCTTCCAGTCTTTAAAATAGAAATGTCTTTTCAAAAAACAACGTGCGAGAAAAACATTGAAATTTTTTATTATGGCTGTGAATTTTCCCTGGTTGTGAATTTTCCCTGGTTGTGAATTGTCGCGTACCCTGTTCGGAGCCAAATGGTGGCTTATTCAAAATAATCAAGCAAAGTTAAATATGCCATTAGAAAGAGAAGATGTAGGGCTATGAAACGGTATCAAAAGAAAAGAAATATGATTGCAACATTAATAAAACATAAGGCTTTGAAAATCCGCTAGGAACTTTTGGTACACTCGTTAATAGCGTTGGTTGCAATAAATCTTAAATGAAAATCAGAACTAATAGTAACCTTCTAGCAATTTATTATTTGATGATTTTTAGTTGATGATTTTTAGTCGAATTACCATTGTACTGATTTGGAGTGGCATATCGATTGTAGGAGCCATCACTGAGCATTTGAATAAACTCTTTTGTCAAAGGCACAAATTGGATGTCTTTAGGAGGTTCGTAAGGCACTTTCTGTTTAGGTATTTTCGTGGTAGCTCCTTGATATATGCTGGGATCTGGAGGTGCTGTGTTCTCAACCCACGGACTACCTCCATCCACCAGACCCATAGAACAGAATATACCCGTAGACAAACAAAAAATAAAGGCGAATAGTAGTGGACCAGCAGATTTAGCTTTATTCAGTCTAGTTTTTTGCTTAGGCTTGGCTTCTTTCATTTTAACCAGTTAATACTTGTTAAATTTGAAGAATTAGTAGCTCTCATATGTGGATGGGGATATGAAGCAGTCAGACAACATGAAAAAAATTTCAGCAAACTATTTGACAGCCTGTAAAATAGCTCAAGTTGGACTGGTAATTAGAAAATCTAAATTTGATATTTTAATTTTACTGACACGGGAAAGGCACGACCACCCCGTCACTAATTAAAGAACGTTATATACCAAAAGATAGCCCTTTTTGAGCTGGTCACGAAACCATTCGCAAAACCTGCTACGGGCTGAACTGCGCCGACATATTGTGTTTTGAAAGTTAGAAATTTTGGGAGCTACTACCTATAATAGATCAACGAGAGAATTGATTGGGTATGTGTGGCGCAGTGGTATTGGTTCGGGCTGTCTTTTTATGTCGAAGGTTCGACTCCCAATCAGTGCTTTTTTTTAAATTTCCTGTTTAACTTTAATTAGACTTCTTTCTCGTGAAGCAGCAAGTAATCAATTTATTTATTGATAAATAACAGACAATAAATGACAATGCTTGACAATTACAACGCAATTCAATTCAAGACGCCTATTGAAGTTTGTTTTCCAGAGAGTTCTGCCGCAAACTGTCATCATTGCTGATTGCTGCATCACGAGAAAGAAGTTTAATAAAAGTTAAACAGGAAATTAAAAAAAATGCACTTATTGGGAATCGAACCTTCGACATAAGAAGAGAGCCCGAACCAATACCACTGCGCCACACATACCTTGTCAGTCCACTTGTTGATCTATTATAGATAGTAGCTCCCGAAATTTCTAACTTTCAAAACACAATATCTCGCAGTTCAGACCGTAGCAGGTTTTGCGAATGGTTTCGTGACCAGCTCAAAAAGGGCTATCTTTTGGTATATAACGTTCCTTAATTAGTGACGGGGTGGTCGTGCCTTTCCCGTGTGAGTATTACGTAAAATAATCACATCGGCATTTTTTTTAAATACAGTTAAAATTAAGTTGGTTAATCAACCTTATTAAATCAACAAAACCGTTTTTTGGGTTAAGCAATATCCTACCCTACTTAGAAACCTTTAAGCAATTTAAAAAAATTAAAAAAAAACGACTACAAATTATTAACACACTAAAAATTGTAAGGTTATAAGAAGGTGCACTAATAATGCCACTAGAAAAGGATTTGCAACAAGAATAGACAAAACTGGATTGCTCTATTTTCCTTGCTAAACAATTGCTATGAACCAACACATCTTTTAATGCTCCCACCAATATGAATTCTTTTTTCGCAAAAGGGTTTATAAGCCCAAGGAGTGCCGAGGAAGCTAGTTTATTTGGCAGAAATTTAACCAAAAAAGATTATGATACCAAAAATGTGTCAAAAACAGGCATAAATACAACTTTAATTTTTGTGTTTTAGCAGTCAAGAGTCTTGACACTGCTAGTAGTCTAATTTTTTAAAATTTGTCTTACAAGGAATCGTTTGAACTTTAAAATGCAAACACATATTTTTTTTGCTCTTAACATTTTCGACCCTAGTATAGAATACAACCACCCCCCCTCCCCCAAAACTTATGCATTCTAAAACTTAAGTAAAGAGCACCCAAATATATATGTTCCAGACCCCAGAAAAAGTGCGTAAAACACTTATTAGTCACAACTTCCATACGCTGGCCTACCCCTAAGCCTAAGGGCTAAGCCTAAACTTGTTGTTCCAAAGGGTAGTTAAAACGATTTTTAGAAGGTCTGATTTTAGGGGGGGGCGGGGTGAAATCTATACTAGCGCCACATTTTCTATATTTTCAGAAGTTATATTCTATAAATACCTTGATCCCCCAAGCTGATTTCGTTAGATTCAAAAAAGTGACGCTACTGGAATATACCACCTACAATATACCACCTTTTAATATTTTTTGCTAACAGACAGAAAAAATCTGGAGACTGCAGAAACATCGAGCAGTGAACTGCCTTGGTCCCCCCTATGGATTCTTAAAAACATATTTGTTTATAATCTACCTTTTTATATGGTGACACCCCTAAATGTTTGATCCCTAGCAGTGTGCGACACAATTTCGAGCCGGTATGTCGAAAAAAAAGGTGTCTGACCCGGCTGGGAATCGAACTTGGGGTGTAATTATATAAAGACTTGACTGTAGAAAGTATGTTTTCAAAAATCCACAGGAGGGACCAAGGCAATATTGATCTAATTTGACATTTTTCTCGCGTTCCCATATCCGATTTTTTCTGTCTATTATCAAAAAAAAATTAAAGTTTTATGTAGTAAATCGACTATGCTCTACAAGATGACATTGTCAGAATTTTCGAATTGAATCATACAGTTCGATCGGTTCCCTTGTTAGAAAAAAAGCTTTAAACAGTTTGAAAGTGTCCACATTTTAAAACCACTTGTTAATAAAAAAAATAGCATTTTCAAGCAGTTTCAGCAGCATTTTAGACATCTTAGAAAAATAGTAAAAAAAAGATTTAAAAAAGCACAAAAAATAAAATTAAGTTTTTAGCTTAAAATTCCATATGTTTTGGACATGAGATTAAACTTTGTCTAGAGCTAAATATTTTTGGCACATTTAAAGATTCTCGATTTGCCCATCGCAATAAATTACTAGCAAAAAATATGTTTTTTCTTCAGTAAAAAAAATGTTTGAGCACTGCTAAGAGTGCTTTAAGGTTGGAAGTTTATCTGTGAAAGCTTAGTAATCAATTAAGAAAAAGGACAAATGTAGTTCATTTATTTCTTTCAGTAGGTTCAGTTTTTTACATTAATACTTAATTTGAAAAAGCTACTTTTTTTATTTGTAGTATTTTTAGTTATTTTGCGCCATTAAATGATTTGTTGTGTTTTAAGTAAAACATTTGTCATTTGAAAACTTTAGTTAAAAAATATCTCTAATCAGGGAACCTTAAGTAATGCTTTTTTTGAGAGATTTTTTTTGAAGATTCTGGTGTAATGAGTTGAGTTTTGTTTTACTTTAGCTGAGGCTATAATTGTTACTTTAAAGTTTATTTTATTTGCTTGCTTGTCGGAATTTAGGAGGATATGTTTTGTGCTAGTTTTTCCTTTCGCATTGATTGTTACAACGGGGTTGATCATTCGATCCTGCTGTGACTGGATCGGCTGACCAACCCCGCCCTCTGGCTGGTGAATAAAAGCTCCCAGCTATGGCAAAAAAAGGGGAATTTTTATGATTGTTGTGTAGGACGGTTAGCTGCTGATAAGACTGGCTGTGTGTGATTTGGCTGTGTGCTGAATTGATTTTTCTATTATTGCTTGGTGCTGGTTTAACTGCTGTGTATTGAATAAAGTGTTTTAGAAAATCCCCGGCTTCACACTTCGAGTAAAACATAAAAGTGTTCGATCCACCTC